>PVKE010016904.1:0-31417 GCA_004027555.1 Craseonycteris thonglongyai | reverse complement strand
GTGAATGGCAGGCCAGCAAGCAAAGCTTCATTGGTATTTACAGCTGCTCCCCATTGCTCGAATTACTACCTGTTAAATCAGTGGCAGCATTAGATCCTCATAGGAGCACAAACCCTATTGTTAACTGCACATGTGAGGGATCTAGGTTGTGGCTCCTTATGAGAATCTAATGCCTGATGATCTGAGGTGGAGCTGAGGTGGTGATGTTAACACTGGGGAGTGGCTGTAAATACAGATGAACATTAGCAGAGAGGTTTGACTGCACAGAGACCATCATAAATCAATTGCTTGAGGATGCATATCAAAACCCTATCAGTGAGTGGAAAGTGACAATTAAGCTGCATCTGGCACGTGAATTGTCCCCAAATCATCCCTCACCCATCCCCACCCTCAGTCCAGGGAAAAATTGTCTTCCATGAAACCAGTCCCTGGTGCCAAAAAGGTTGTGCACTGCTGGTCTAGAACATTCAAGATTCGTCCAGCTTAAATGTGACTTCCTTCTTGAAGCTTTCTCCTATAGTGGTCATTTACCTAACATCTATTTCTCCTGCTTTCTCATCTACTTAAGAGTCATCATCAGATCTATCTTTTCCTGGTTTCCCAAATACAGTCATTCAACAACTCCTTGATTCTATATCTTCACTATCCTTGGAAGCATATGCCCACTGAAGTTGGATGTTTATGTCCATAAATTTAATGTTTCCACTAGTAGGAAATTTATTGTTAATCTCAGTTTTTTTCTTCATTAAAATCACCATTTTAAGAGTTTAACTCATAGAGTTATGATAAAGATTAAATAAGTTAATAAATGTAAAATTCAATTTAGGTGTATTCAACTTAAAGCAACATCTCTCAAAGTGAGTGTCAAGGAGTATTAGTTCCACAAAATGTTCTTTAATAAAAAGAGAGTCATGGTTAAATCATTTTATTAAACAAAACATTCAATACTCTCTTCTCAATCAGCCATGATGTACGCTCGCATATTGAAAGCTCTACAGAATGTGACAGGAAAACAAAACAAAACAAAAACAGTTGTCCTAACATTCCCTAAACATTTTTGACCAGAGAACCTTTGAGTTCCTATAGAGGAGCTATTTAAAATCCCACAGAAGCAGTATTGTGAGGACGGCATTTGGAAAACTGCTGACTTAGACCAAAAAAAAAACAAAACAGTTACCAGTTTGGAAGTTATTTCAGCCTCAGGTTTCCAACAGTTAAAAAAAAAAAAAAAAAATTTTTTTTTTTTTGGTAAGACTACTTACTTCCTAACATGCAGAGCCATCACAAACTCTCAGAAAAAAGAACCAAACTGTCCTGTGGGAGGCTGTGTCACAAGGATAATAGAATGATATTAACTTTCTGAAGCCAATTATTTCTTAACCATCTCTTAAAGAATATGAAAAGTTTCGTTTTCCATGTGATGCCCAGTAATTGCATATCCAGACAGCGGCAAATGCAAAATTTCATCTCAGGAGAAAAGTTTAACATACAAATATGTGAGAATCTGATAAAGAGTGGGAAGGACACTGGGGTGACTCAGAAAATGGATAAGTCTATGCTTGTGATGAGATCAGGATTGAGATGTGGTCACTAGCCCTGAATTCTAATACATCTACCGCCAGACATAAATCTGTTCACTGTGCATGAGGCAAGCAGGTCATAAATGCTTGTGGACTGATTGTCTCTATGTCACAAGCTGAAGGCCACCAAATTTCATGTAAGACAGTGGGGATTTTGCAATCATTGTATTTTTCTCTTTTTCAGGGGACAAAAATAAACGTAGCTCACATTTATTGCGCATATGTGGCCTGTTCTCTACCATGACAGTCCATAATTCTTAACAAGCATACAACTTAGCTCTCCTTTATCTTCATCAATAAGAGCTTTTGGGGGATTCTGGGACAGCTCAGCTGGTTGAGCCCTTGCCTTGCAACCACAAGGTCCAGGGATTAAATCCTGGCCTCAGCCTATGAACACCCATATGCTGAACTCCAGTGCAACTGGTAACTGCTGGGATGGTGGTGAAGCTTCTTGCCTCTCGTGCGGGAGGGCCCTGGTTCAGTTCCCACCTTGCACAGCCCCACATCCACCTGTGTGGAATGAAACCATGTCACAACTAATGATGTACAACTATGGAGGCTGCTCTGGGCCCTCCTCCTTCTCTCTCTCTCTTCCCCTCCCTTTCTTACCTCTCAAAACAATAAAGTAAATGTTCTTTAAAAAGTGCTTTTCAATAAACTAGCATTTCTCAAATCATATTAGTTGTTTCTACTTAGCCTATAGGAATGCAGCCTATCACAGAGAATAAACTTAGCACGCCTATAGCAGAGTCCCGTTGTTTTTTAAGCATCTTCTAAACACCTGTGCTGTAAAAGCAAAAGAAAGTTAATGCCATAGTAATTTTTAACACTATTTATAACTGTATTAAAACAAAGGTAAGCAAAATAATCAAGTCATCATTATTAAACTATCTCATTTTAGTTTTAGTTTCATAAGCTATAAACAGCCCTGAGTCTTTAAAATAAATACCACAATTTAATGCTCCACATTAAAAATAAGATGCATAATTAATCACTTAATAAAGACTTCTGAATTTTTAAACACCAGTAAAGTTTACCTGGAACATCACTTCTGTACTATATATAGATGAATGACTGAAGCCTTAAACTTATTGGAGTACCTTTTAAATCTAAAAACAACAAGTAAACAAATAGGAAAACACATTCTAACAACTTTCACTATCTAAACTACAGATATAGGGGAAGCCGGGATGGCTCAGTGGGTTAAGCGCTCACTTTGCAGCGCCGGGGACAGTGGATCGAATCCCGGCCCCGGCCCGTGTGGAACCATATGCTGAGCTGGGAGCTCCTTCAGTTCAGTTCTCTCTCTGTCTCTGTCTCTGTATCTCTCTCTGTCTAAATAAATAAATAAATAAAAATATATTAAACTACAGATATAGAGAATAATAGATATAGAAGAGATAAAAGTGAACAACTATATTAAATTCCTAATTTTATAAGCATAGAAATTGAAGCTCCAAATGTTAAGTAATGAGACACAAGTTTATCTGAGGATTAGTGAGAGTTCAGGCTAAAAAACACATCTTCAAACTTCTAATTATGCTTTTTACATCATCACCAAGCTTCTTAGGGCTGTCCTTCAAGTCCATTTGTTTCTTAAACAACATAAAAGCACCCCTTTATCAAACATTTTATGGAGACTTTTTATAAAAACCAATTGATAGTTGATTCTTTGATAAATTACCTTCAAGAAAGAATAACTAGGGGAAGCTGGAATGACTCACTGGGTTAAGTGCTCAATTTGCAGTCCCAGAGCCCAAGAATCAAATCCTGGTCCCAACCCTTGTGGACTCATATGCTGAACTGGGGTGTGTCCCCAGTTCAGTTCTTGCCAGGGCCTATTTGGGAGGCTCCTGGCCCAGTTCCTGCCCTGCGCAGCCCTACACCCACCTGTGGAGTGAAACTATATGGAAAATTGATGCTGTCAACTATGGAGACTGCTCTGGGCCCTCCCCCTTCTCTCTGTCTCTCTCTGTCTCTCTCTCTCTGTCAAAAAACAATAAAAATAAATCTTTAAGAAAGAATAATTAGGGGAAGCCAGGATGGCTCAGTGGGTTAAGCACTCACTTTGCAGCCCCAGGGACTGAGGATCGATTCCCGGCCCTGGCCCGTGCGGACCCATATGCTGAACTGGGGAGTGCCCCCAGTTCAGTTCTCACTGGGGTGAGACCCCAGCCCAGTTCCTGCCCTGTGCAGCCCTGCGCCCACTTGTGGAATGAAACTATGTGGAAAAACCAATGATGTACAACTTTGGAGACTGTTCTGGGCCCTCCCCCTTCTCTCTGTCTCTGTCTGTGTATCTCCCTCTCTCTCTCTCTCTCTTTCAAAAACAATAAAAATAAATCTTTAATAAAAAAATAAAGAATAATTAGTTGCCTGAGTTTAAGAAATTTAATTCACAGTTGCCACTCTTAAAATAGGTTCTTACTAGAAAATTTATATAACATATGCCAACCCCAGTGTCCTTTCTGATTCCCTTTAGAAAATTTTTACAGAGAGGTTAGAATAGTAGTTTCAAAGATTATATAGTGGCTTAATGTAGAGGTCATAGAGTTCTGGAATTTAAAGAAATGGCTAAATGTAGAAAAATGTATGTACACAGAACTGACAGCTACCAAACTGGTTATAGCAAAGCCTAGCAGGGTATCAGAATGACTTACAAAACAGAGATCAGGGGCAATTTTGAGAAAATCTCGAATATTCTTTAAGACTATGGTTTTAGTGCCACAGACAGCAATGGTAGTGTGATATTAATAGAAGAGATGGAAAAGTGAAATACAAGAAGAAAGAATGTAGGCCTAGACTCAGATGGTATTACTTTTACATTTAAAAATTTTTTCCCTAGCTTTATCAAAGTATAACCTAAAAAAACAAACAAAAAAAACAACAAGAAACAAAACAACACAAACACCATTGTATGTAGTGTACAACCTAAGAAAGCTGTTTGCATGGAAAAGCCACTGCAAGTGACTTGAGTAGACCCACAATTTCGATGGGGCAGTGTCTCAGGGAATTACCAGGGTGAGGTGAACTGTGTTAGCCAGGTTAGTGGAGACTCAGAGATGGTGGCTGTCTACATCAGCATATAGGAAGAGGGGAGGGCTCAACAAAGAAACAATGGATTTTGTCTGCACTTCTATCTGAGAGAAAGCTGCTCCTCCAACCCTCACCCTGAAGCCAGACAATTCAGGTTCTCCCTGTACGTCCCTGGTGACTTTCAAGCTGTTATTCCAGCTATGGAGTTTAGAGCAAGTGAGTGTGTCATCAAGTAAGTCCATGCACGGGCCATTTAAAAGGAATGCCTGGGACTCCATCTCACTCACCCACAACCTCCACTGATTTTCACAGCCAGAAATTATGGGCACTTCTCTCCCTAGCACTGGAACCCTGGGCTGAGGAGCCTGGTGTGGAGTTGGGGCCCTTGCTCCTCCAGGTGAACCTCTATAGCTGAGATATTCCTCCTGATTTTTAATGGTCACATGTGGGTGTAAAATCAGCCAGTCAGTGTCTCCGCCCCTTGGACCAATTTCAAAGTTGCTTCTTTGAATATCCTTAGTTGTAGGACTTAAGTTCAGCTAGACTCTAGTTAATTCTCAATGATGGTTATTCAGTAGTTTAGTTGTAATTTTGGTGTGATTGTGAGAGGAGGCAAGCCCAGTGTTTACCTATTCTGCCATTTTGACTGGAAATCTCTAGATGGTATTACTTTTAAATAAGACTTTTTTCTTTGGGAACCTTTGCCACAATTGGAGTAAGTGTACCACAGCCAAGCCATCACTATGCCAACATTAAAATTTTTGAGGTATATACTGTAGCTATAAAGTTTTCCTTTCTTATTTTCTAATTTAGTATAAATATTTTATACTAAAGGGTTAAATATAACTTCAAAAATTGTCACATAAAAATGATTTAGTTCAGTTCTGAGACATCACTCTTCCCCCACTGTTTCTACATACAATTCAACAAATACACATACTTATAGCAAGTTTATCCATAATTATTTTTATTATCCAGGTGTCTTTCAAAGGGCGAAGAGTTAAACAAACTTTGGTACACTCATACCTTGGAATAATAATACTAAAAAATTAAAATAGAGGCAACAATTTGGATACATTTTGAGGGAATTATGCTGGGAAAAGTTTAAGTTTAAAGATTTATCATTGAAGGAAAGCTGAGTAATCAGGTTGTGAGATCTTTATTATTTGTTACCAGTTCATGTGAATCTGAAATTATTTCAAAATAATGTTTATTTAAAAATGATTTTAGAACAAATAAAAGCAATCAAATACTAGTAAAATTTAGTACTTTTTTGTTTCCTTGTTATGCCCTTATTATATCTGTCATTTATTGTACATACATTATTATACATCACCACCCCTGGGTCCATACACAATTGCAAAGTTCTGTAGCTTCACTTGGTGATAAGGCTACATAACCTCAGTAATCTGGTAGAAGAACTTGGGGAAGATTCCAAAGCTTGTTGACTTAAATAGTAGAAGCTTTGAGGAAAGGTGACGTTAAATTTTTTATTCAGTCAACAGTAATTTTATTTGTTTTAGTTTTATACCTTTATCAGCTATTGACCTCTATCAATAACTAAGGGCTATATATTTTATTCGTATATAATACTTTACAGTCTTCCTTCTGGTTCCCTTGTACATTATAGATTTTACATAATGCTGATGTATTTATGAACTCATCATGTTATAATTGTACTTACGTTACACCTCCCAAGATTAAAATAAGGTTTAAAGTACCATTTATTATCATTTGTATAACTTCATTATCCCCACAAAACTCTAGAGTCACTATCTTCCTTTGTTCTTCTTTGGTATTGGTCTAAAGAAGCATTTTTTACTTTATGTTTTGTCCTTTTTAAAGTTGCATCAGATTCTTTGATTTGTATTTTCTAATTTAATCTTTATCATTTTTAGCTTTTATTCCTTATTATTTATTAAAATAATTAAGCACCTGTGTTTATTCTGCTGTTTATTTAATAATGATAGATTTTTTTAAAGCCCTACTTACAGTTGCCCTGATACACTACTGGATTCTCTGGATACTATTAAATTACCCCAACAACCTACCCCAAAATAGATCCAGGTAACTTATCCAGCTTCTCAGTTCATAATTAGATTAAATCACATTTTGCATAGCATAACTTTGTACATTCTTAAAATAGTAGCATGATTATTACTTACTCTTCTGAACAACCTAGATGAATCTATTGGCTAAGTATTGATGAGAATAATCAAACTTGACTACTAACTAAAATTCATTCCCTCTATTCTTTTCTCCTAATATTCTCACTTTTTGTTGTTGTTGTTATTTTACTATGATAAATCAATCTTAGTAAGTCCTTTCAAATATCTTATGGAAATAAGGTGCAAGCCAAGTAGAGGGACAGATAAAGCAGAGGAAATCTGCCAGGCAATTACATAAAATAGGAGAAAACTTAATTCTTTTTTATTAATTGTTAAATTTATTGGGGTGACAGTGGTTCGTAAAAATTACATAGGTTCCACGGGGAAGCCGGGATGGCTCAGTGGTTTAAGTGCTCACTTTGCAGCACCAGGGATGGAGGATCGAATCCCGGCCCTGGTCCGTGTGGACCCATGTGCTGAACTGGGGAGTTCTCCCAGTTCAGTTCTCTCTCTGTCTCTGTATCTCTCTCTCTCTCTCTCAGTCTCTCTCTCTCTCTCTCTCTCTGTCAAAACAATAAAAATTAAAAAAGAACTTAAAAAAATAAAAAAATTACATAGGTTCCAGTTGTACAATTCTACATTACATCATTTATGTATTGCATTATGTGCTCACCATCCAGAGTCAGTTCTCTTTCTATCACCATATATTTAAGAAATTAATTCTTAATTATGGAATCTACTAAGCTATGCAACAATCTCTTCTCCAGCCAACCTATACTTTGTTGCCAAAGACATTTTCCTGGAGTTTAAAGCTGAGCTTATCTCTACTGGGAAGAGCACTGCAGCCTAAAGAATACCAACTATCATTCTCATAGTATATAAGACTCTATAACATTTAGCTTCAAGACCTCTTTCTTCACTCCCCATGATGTCTTCTGCTCAGATTGTTGTATGTTCTGGCAGTTCAGGCTCGTACTCAGCTTCTTAAATAAACTATGCCCTTGTCTTCCTCCCTATTAAAACATAGGTAACAGTCCTCATATTTATCAATTCACTTACAACGGGAATTATGAAGTCCTTGTACAGTCAGGGTAGGGCTGTCCATTCAACGGATATTGTATCTCAAAGGCAGGCATCAGAAGCCACTCGACAACTATAAAGACCTACATACAGAATGTAAGAGGCATTGCATATGGCACAGGCAAGAATATAAATGTAGGGACTTCTGAACATCAGACTTCTCCCATAAAGCCATCCAAATACTAGGGTCTTCCCAACTTATATCCTTGGGAATATTGCAAACCAGTTCAAACAAAATAGTTCACCAATTCTTCAGCCTCCTGACCAAGAATATGCTTCCTGGGAAACACTGATCCTACTCTGCCAATAAGAATGTGTGTTTAAAATAGACAAGCATCGGGGAAGCCAGGATGGCTCAGTGGGTTAAGCACTCACCTTTCAGTGCCGGGGACCGAGGATCAAATCCCGGCCCCGGCCTGTGCGGACCCATGTGTTGAACTGGGGAGTTCCCCCAATTCAGTTCTCTCTCTGTCTCTGTCTCTGTCTCTGTCTCTCTCTCTGTCAAAAACAATAAAAAAAAATAAAATGGACAAGCATAAAGGCACACAGCATTAAGAGCTTGTGAAAGAGGCATAGCCTTGGATTCTGGTCCTACATAGTGCAACTAATTCAGGAGGGATACTGCTGCTGAATCTGAAATACCTCTGAATTATTTTAGTACCTGGCACAAAAGTGGCACCCAAGAGGCACTTAATTCTGGAATAACTGGATGGATGGATGGATGAATGGATGGATGGATGGATGGCTGGATGGATGGATGGATGATTTTTCCATGGTCATTCTTCCAACCATTTCTGGCCATGAAAATAATTCCAAATCCAGATGAATTTCATCTATCAAGAAACTTTATCCAGTCTCCCTATTTGGAGGTAACCATTACACCTTCTGAATTCCTAGCTTATTATTTCATCTGTACCTGTCTATGCATTTATTGCCGTTCTATTCAGGTATAGCATTGCCTTTAGTGGACTGTACATCCTTTGATATATGAAATTTTATTTTATTGAACCGTGTATGCCTGAAAGGCTTAGCATCTTGCCTGGCATGGAGCAGTCACTGAATAAATAATCTGTGTACAAGTCCATTTCTAATCAATAATCTTGGATCATTGCTCTATACTCAGTATTTAGAAAAGAGCATATTATTTATGACATATTCAACAAATACTTATTGAATACCTACTCCTGGCTTGGCAAGTTAAAATTTAATCTCTTTGACATTTGTTCAATGTGTCAAAAACATGAATTTACCAAATTCTTGTTTTTTCTAAAACAGAGATAAAAGTACTAAACCAAAAATGACTTTTTTTGAGAACAATAAGATTGTATCTAATAAACAAGAATACAATTTTGACAATGAATCATCTTATAGCAAAGAAAGGAAGCAGCACAAAGTATTTTCAGAATAGAATATAAAGGCCAGAGCTAGAGGAACATTAAAGTTCTAATCTATTGGAATATAGTGGAAGGTTTCAGGGAATTGACCTCACATTTGTGTTTTGTAGGAAATAAAGTGCTTTATATAATGCTTGGCTCATAGAGTTGACTATCTTTTATATGCACTGACATTAATATGAAAGAACATTTTCAAATGCAGACAACTTTTTAAATGAGGAAAGCAAAGAGAAAATGCATGACTCCTAAGAGTCAAAGCAAATAAGGGCTCAAGTCTCCCCTCAAGCACTGTTTCAACTCCATTCAATCCATTCCTACTTAAGGAGTATTTCAATATCCTTCATTACAGAAAAGTTGTTCCTCCATGAAATGAATGAATCTAATGATCTGGGTTAAAAATCTTTCATGTTTATCTAAAATAGTAAATTCGTGAGGCAAATGAGAATACTCAGAAATTCTCCTTTTCTGTATTCTAGGCAAGTAGAGGAACCCCCAGTATAGCAAGTATTTGACTTGCCTTCCATAGGTAAGCATATATATTTAATTGAAATATTGAGTTATAAATACTGTACTACAGGTACATAGGATTTAATGGGGCTAAATTCCACCAGAAATTTTGCTCAAAGTTCTTGTTGCATCCTAAGAGTTGGCATCATGGAGCCCATATTTTTTCACACCAAAATAAACATATGGGGCTTATTTTATAGGCACAGACAAGTTATCATGGTGGATATAATTCTTTTTACAGCTACTTCCTACTATGAACATCCAGATAAAGGCAGAAAATGTTTTTTTGCACACATGGCATTTTAGATTGAAAAACCATTATCAGTCCTCTGTAGTAGGCTGGTTATACTGGCAAAACAAAACAAGATAAAACCATTATTACCATCCATATTCATTTAACACTGAATATGCATCAGGCAGTCTTCTAGGATCTTTGTATATGCAATTTCCTTTCATTATTCCCAAAAGTCTATGAAGTAGTTATAACTATTTCCATGCAGATGAACACTCTGAGACTAAGGAGGTAAAATAAATGTGCCCAAGGTTATATACAATTCATGAGTGGAAAACTGGAATTCAAACATCTTTCTGACTTTGAGGTTTTGTTCTTAACTATCATATTACAATGCATTTAATCTTCAGAGTGAGCCCATTTATTACCCCCACTTAACAGATACGAAAACCAAGGCTCAGAATCAAATATATGTCAAGAGTTACATTTGTCTACAGAGTGGCTCACTCACAATTAAATCAATGCCAATGAAGACCCTGTCCTTCAAGTCACCCTTGCCAATCGACACTATGCCACTACTACCTGTGGTTGAGATACTCTCATAAAATCACTATCCTTTACAGTTTTTATTTACCTTCAAATTATTTACTTGAAGAAAAAGAGAAGCAAACAAAACAAGCAAAAGCACATCTTCTTCCTGCAAAACAAACAAACAAACAAAAACCAAACCCAATGACTTTCATTGAAAGAATAACATGTAAACCCTGAGTTATCTCAGGTCCATCCAGTAACCTCAATACACCCTCCCCCTCTGTGGATGGAAAGCAGCATTTGGCTGCTCCTATGCAGTTCAGGCTTTGCTGTTTACTCAGAATCTCTAGGTTACAATTTGTTTTGTAGTTACTAATAAGGACTACCTGTCTCTTGAGATAATCAGCCTAACAAAATGGACAATTGTTCAAAGTCACTGACAGGTAAACACTCCGCCCTGCATGTATGAACTGAGGTGACTGACTAGAAAACCTAAGTCAAAATAAACAATCCTATTAACTGATTGTAATCGCTAAATCAAGAACATGTCTTAGTTTCATTAAAAACAACAACAACAATAATATCTGGAATAAGAAAGACAATGTTTTCAAGGAAATAAAAACACCCCCTAATTTTCCAGGAAAAAGAAAAGAATAACTTACTTGTTTTAAAATTTTTTTCACTTTACTAAGATCCATTCAGGGCAAATTTCTTGCATTCATATATGTTTAATTATACACTCTGTGTACAAAATTATCCTGTGTTGAATTCAGCCGGGGGCGGTGGGGGGGGGGAAAGCTCTTTAAAAATAAGCAGAGTTTAGTCTGATAACTGCTGGATAAATGTTTGCCATTGAGAGTGTGAAATCTTCTGGAACGTGGTCTAACAGAAGAAGAAGAGATGGAGGGAGTGGGAGGAGTACCCTCTTGTCCCTCCATAAGACCCCACCAGTGGTCAGGCCCAATTAGGAACCTTTCTCAAAGCGGCCATTGCAAAGCCGCACACCCACCTTCACTGTGTCCTGCTTCACTGGAATTATTGGTTTGAGTGTCTGTCTGTCCCAGTCTGTGAGCCCCCTGAGAGCAGAGACCACACTGCACTCTAGTCCCAACACTTAGCTCAGAACATGTGCATGGAATGAATTTATCAAACCCATTTGTAACTAACTGCCTAGGTGACAATAACTAGTCACACGCTACTATAGGAAAAGAAACTATATATTGATCTTCCATTAAGTTTACTTTTAAAGTGCAGAGTAGATTTTCTAAAGTATTAAGGCCAGGGTTAAAGACAGGCAGGAACAATGAGCTATGTATGGGGACAAGTGGTCAGCATTTTAAACGCAGACATTCTCTTTGAACTTTGTTTCTTTTTCTTTTTTTCTTTCTTTTTCTTTTTCTTTTTTGGCAGCTCTGTACATGTATCTATTAGATTTATTCAATTAATAGTTATCTTAGCAGATTGGGCAATTTTATTATTAACTTGAGGTGTCATTTATTTACAATACCATTCCCTCATTAAATAGTTTTTTTTTTAATTGTTAAATTTATTGGGGTGACATTGGTTGGTAAAAATTACATAGATTCCAGGTGTGCAATTCTACTTACATCATCTATGTGTAGCATTATGTGCTCACCACCCAGAGTCCGTTCTTTCCATCACTGTATATTTGATGCCCCCTCCCTACACACCCCAACTTTCCTTCCCCCTTACAGCCTCCTTCCTAAAAGCAAGTGCCTCTTCTAATGAGAACCTTCATGTCTCTACTCACCACACTCATTATCAGACCTCCCGCTGACAGAACCATGAGATACTGAGTTAACAATAGGTAATGTTCATGGATTTCTTGTGAGCCAGGCCCTGAACTAAATAGTTATTTATTTTACTTAATTCTTATTACATCCAAATAAAGCAGGTGCTATTAATGTTTCAATTTTACATAGAATGAACGTAAGGTAAATAATTTGTTTGGTGCCTTGCCGAATTTCTAAGAGGAATTTTAATAAATCAGTCATTTTCCATACACCCACATTCTACCTTCAAGCAGATGGCTGATCCAACTCCCAGGGGAAAACAATCATTTTGTTTTTCCTGATAAGTTCCAGAATTTAACCCTCACAGTCTAATTCCCTCTTTTCTTTTCAGAGCTGCATTCTCCTTGTTTCACTAAAACAAGCACCGCTATCTAGTTACAAATGATCGTAATTACGCAAGAGAAATAATTCTTACAAATTATTTTGATGTATTTTATAAACAATAACACAACAAATAAACATAAAATTTTCATGTTTCAGTGAATGTACACAAAAGATCAGCTTGAGAGTCCATATAAAGTTTTATGATAAATATATCATGCATATAGAGAGATGTGTACTAGTGTATAATTATTTTAGGTATTATGGTATTATATTTAGTGCATATTTTTCAACCATTTAATTTTTTTCATTAAATCCTTAATCATAAAAATATAACAGGCAGTTTGGCATTAATAAAAGTCAGATAAAAAGCAGCTTCCCATTTTAGCCCTTATTAAATTTTCTTTGTCATGTCTATTTTATTTCAGATAGGTCCATTTTCAAAAGGGCTTTTGCCAAAAAGCTATTGGTTTTCAGATTGGTTTCACTAACCTGTAGGGTGATCAAAGCTACATTTGAATAAATGTCAATTTGGGTTACAGAACAGACAGGACTTCATCCGACTTCATGTAGTAAACTGTAAATATACAAGGGCTGTCAGGAAAATATTCAGCCATGTAATATGAAAGATAGAGGTATTTAAGACTGGAATTTTTTCAGACAATCCTTGTATACAACAATAGCTGAAATATAAGCTGTCTTTGTGCATTATTGAGTGCAGAA
This sequence comes from Craseonycteris thonglongyai, assembly GCA_004027555.1. NCBI lineage: Eukaryota > Metazoa > Chordata > Mammalia > Chiroptera > Craseonycteridae > Craseonycteris > Craseonycteris thonglongyai. The sequence continues at coordinate 18,091 of PVKE010016904.1, read as the reverse complement.
TTATGATAATTATTAGGAAGTCATTTCAGAGGTAGTAAATCATAAAGACTCTAGTTTTATTTCTCATCATCTGCTTCTTTTCTGAGAACTGCGGTGACTGATGCTCATAACCACAATTTCAGGTGCTATACATGAACTTACAGAAGTAAAAAAATGTATTCAAAATAGCAAATTGGTGTCTTTTGAGTGGATTAAACATGCAAAAGCACACATGTGTACATCAAACACACAGAGATGGGAATGGACTCTCTCCCTGCCCTTAAGTATGTCATAAGTTTTTACCTGTTAGCTGGAATAAGCTGTAGCAAGGAAATGAACTTCATTATTGATTTAGGAAATGAACTCAACTCTCACAGGGTTATGGTAGCTTTGAGAATCAAGAAGAGGAGACACTTTCATTAGAGGAAAGTGTGAAATACGTACACATTAAAGCAAGACAACCGTAGAAGAATGTTTCCTGTTCATGTGAAGCATTTTAAAAGCATCTTACTGCCTACAGAGGGAACACTTCTGTTGTAGCAATCTATCGGCCACTCAGTTCCTGTAAACAGTCCTGCATTATAGATGTAAAAGAGACACTATAAGCGTGAATTCCCATCCTTAGATGAGGCTACAGAGCAGCTCACTCCTTTATACTGGAAGAAGCCAGTGAATACTGCTATGGCACCGTGCACTGTTCACAAGTGAAATAATCCCTTACCTAGGAGTAAATGAATGCTTCTTGCAACCACCTCTATACCTCCCCAACCACTACTGCCAGCCCTATGCCCTGCAACTCCCAAGACTCCCTTATCTGTTAAGTTCAGGATTGGCTTCCTTGTGCTGGGACCCTTGTGATTGGTGGGTGCCGGTAAGATGCGACTCACCCCAGAGCCCCCAAAGACCCCTCCTTTAGGAAAGCCCCTAGGAGGCTGGCCCATTAATCAGGCCCAACTAGTGAGGTTCCTCTGCCCCCCACCATCCTGCACAACGCTCCTATCTGGTCCCTGCCAGACCACAGTGGGAGGAGACAGAGCCACCCATCGGACACCAGACCCAGGCCCTAGGATTCCACTTCAGGCTGGGCTCTCCAAGTTGCTTTCACATGGCCTTGGGCCTTGAAAGCACATGAGGTTAAGACAGGAACAGCAGGCAGCTGTAAGGGCTGTTCAATACTAAACATACTAAACATAACTTTCTTTGATGTTGTGATTGAAAGAGATAATTGTACAGATCATAATGTACTTCTATCCATCATATGTGTCCACAAGGCTTCAGTTTATGATGGGGCAAAGGTTAAGTACATTGATTTTTTTAAGCCCAAACTTTACCATTCATAGCAAACTCTCTTACCCTCACACACACACACACACACACACACACACACACATGCACACACACAAGCGCACACCCTGCACAGACTTAAGCACATGAGTCGTTCAGAAAAGGGCAAAATTTCCCTAAGTGCATATATAGTCAATTAAAAGGAAATGACATCTTTCATTATGTTCCTACAGAGATTAGATTTCTCTATAGACATCTAAAATTTTCCATAACATTTTAAAGTAGAAGGCAGGAGAAAATCATACATTTTCTAAAAACTTACTGATGAGAAAAATCTATTCTAACAAGAGCTATATTATATACTTTAAAAGAAAGCCTCTCTCTTTGAGAACAATGCACATTAATGTCTATTGATATTGATACTTGCTTTTAGATGGAGCTGATTGGTCCAGTGCCCAATGACTTTATATTCTGGACTTTGGTTGGTTATTTGATACTGGAAGATGTCATAGCGTCCAGGAGCATCTCCGTTTTCATTAAAAATGACTGGCGTCCCAGCACTACCTATAAATGTTTAGAAAACAATGTTAAGTTTTCGTGAGATCGCCCACTAGGCTTGTTTTTCCTCTGAGAAAGAGCAGTCAATAAAAATATAGTGTGTATGGTCAGAGCTAGGAAGATTGTAATCCATACAAGGTCACGCTTGATATAATAGCATCATATTTTTTACATGAAAAGAAGCCCAGATGTACAGACAGGAAGAAGAGATGCTTTATTATGCATAATAGAAAATAAATGACAAGTATCCGAGTTAAGCACAACAGTTAAATAAATAAAAGTTGATAGGCTTAATATTCAATGCTGGCTACAGAGGTGACAGTTAATAGGGGTGTGTCAACACCTTGAAGCATAACCGCCATTGTACAACATGAACTACAAACTGCAACTCAAAATGTGGCAGGAGAACAACCCAGCCAAAGCCCCTGGAGTTTTTCTTTATCCTCTGATTTGAGCTGCACTCGGAAGCCATTATTCTATTCAATGTCTCTTCTATCTTCCGCTTTGGTTACCTCTGCCTAAGAGTGTATCCACGTGGGCTGCTGGTGCAAACCTCTCAGTAGGCAAGGACATGATCACTGGGAAGTCCCAATTCTGCTGAGACCATAAAAGTTCCCCCCATTCCATGTGATGAGTCTAATAGGGTCAGGACTGTGGGATGCAAGAAATGTAGTCTTTTCTAAACTCTCACTTCTCTCGGGAACTTTCAACATTTCTCTTAATAGCATCTGCTCAGTTTTACTGTCTCTCCTATTAGCTTTCATATAATCACAGGTTTTAAGGGCAAAAAGGAATCACCACCCTCAATGTTTTCTGGTTCCATCAAGCCTCACCGTCTGTATGAACCTTTCTTTTCTCTAACAGTCTTCAGACCCCCTCCCCCTACCTTATCTTCTGGGATTATTCTTTGTATCCGGACAAATTCACCTGAGTTTCTTCTCACAGCATATCAGATTTAATTTCTAGGCTGTACTAGAATGTCCCCTTCTTGTTATCTCTTTGTTCATATTGCACTCTCCAAAAATATATATTACTAATTGTTATATATGTCAACTCTATGTGTAATTTCCATTTAAAATGAGTTTCTTATTCTGCCTCTAGAAGTTTTCACTAAAACCAATAATTGCAAAATTCTAAAACATTTAACTTTTCAAACAAAATGGATGACATAAGACAGTAACTTGCCAATAAGTAGAATCAGAATCACACCATAGCAATGAGGATACTTCCCAAGTATTGATGGAGAGATGGGTTATAGCCTCTGTTCTCTGGAATCTTCCTAAAATTTGAACCATGTGAAGCTTCTGATGTGACCACAGGTACCTGGTATTGGCAAAACCTGCTAAATTAACAAGAGACGGCACAGCATGGACAAAAGGTCACTGGCCTGAGACTCAAGAGCATCGTGTCCATGCTAACACCACTCTCCCATTTATTTTTGCAACTTGTGTATGTCTTTTTTCCTTCACTTGTCACATAGAGACTTAACAATGAATCTGAACAGATTTAGAAGTCCTAAAAGAGCTGTATGCATTTAAACTACTACTATTAATAGTTCATATGGGAAATGGCTTTATCCATAATTTAAGAAAGACATGAGAAACTGGGGAATAAAATAGCTTTCCAATCAATTGGAATAATCTTAGCTACTCCTTAGATACTCAAGTGGAAACTCATTTACCTGCCCCAAACCTTTTCTAACTCTTCATAAACTTCAGCAGGCTAACCTCTAGATTGCTCACGTTCCTTACCTGTAAAACTGGCATAATAAAGACACTTTCCTTATGGAGTTGTTATGAGACATAAATGAGCAAATGCTTGTCGAGGGCACAGAACAGTGCATGGCTAATTAGATATGATTACTGTGATTCTTAGTCACCCCATTGGTATTTTCAGGACACACCAATGCAGAGTAATAGACAGGATATTCGAAGTTCTTTCAGTAATATCTAAATAAATGATTCTGGAAATTCAAATGGGAAAGAGATCCCTGGGTGGCAAAATACATATCAGTTATGCATTTCACATTAGCATCATCAACAATTCCTGACATTTATATACCTCTTCAGAAACTCTGTGATAGTCTCCATGAATAAAGGAGTATTTAATTTTCTCTAAATAAAATCTGTCACTGAATGACTCCTACAACAGCAGCCCCAACCCTTTGTACCCTAATGATCCCAGAATAGAACAATGCCACCTGTGTAACACACTCTTATAAGTGTGCTTGCAGTTTTCTTTGTAATTCCTAGTGTGTCAGCTGCTTCTAAGTCTCTTTACCTCGAGGAAGTGTATTGAAAAGCAAGTGGAGAGCTGTATTATCTCAAAAATAACAATTGTCCAACCTAGATAATGCAAATATCAGTGTTATTAGCAAATTACAGTAAATTTTTTAAAGATTTATTTTGTTGTTTTTGACAGAGAGAAACAGAGACAGAGAAAGACAGAGAGAAGGGGGAGGGCCCAGAGCAGTCTCCATAGTTGTACGTCATCAGTTTTCAACATGGTTTCAATCCACGCAGGGCAGGAACTGGGCCAGGAGTCTCCGGCATGGGAGGTGTGCCCCCTTGAGCCAGGGGCTGAACCAGGCGGAGCAATAACTGTACTGGGGGCCTCCCGCATGGGAAGCACACTCCAGTCAGCACACAAGTCTTCACGGGCCAGGGTTGGGACTTGACCCCCAGTCCCAGGGCTTCAAAGCAAGCACTTAACCTGCTGAGCCATCCCGGCCTCCTCAAGTTACAGTAAGTTTGACATTTCATTAAGAGGCTCTATATTAAAGTGGTCAAGAGTGTGGGTTTTGGAGCCAAATCACTGGGTTCAAACCCAAGCTCTGTCACTGAGAGGTATAATCTTAGGTAAATTATTTAATTTCACTATACTTCACTTGTCTTTAAAATGGGCAAGTAATAATTCTCATCTCAGAGGGATATGTGAGAATTAAATAAATTAGTATATAACATTTAGTATATAGTAAGCATTATTTATGTACTAACTGTTCTTTCCTCTACTGTTTTATGGCAATGCTGTGTTTGAGATCCAGTGTTTACACGAGAACATAAGATTTTGCACTGAGCGTATATTTATAGTTTTCCTGAAGTTACTCTTACTAAACCTTGCTCTCCTCTTTCAACACAATGTCATATACACCTAAAATCCAGTTCTCTAAATTCACCATGCTCTTCCTCACCATCATGTCTTTGCATATTATTTTCTATAATTTCCCTTCCCCCTTCCTCCTAACTCATCTCTACATAATTCCTTCAACATGTGGCTCCAAAATCACACTTAAAGAAACAGGATCTAAATCTTGAGTGGGGGCACAAGTGACTTTTCATGTTCTGCCTTACTCTGTATGATAGCTTCTACTATTCATCCTCATACCTGATCAAAACATTTATTCAACAGATATGTACTTAGAACTTATTATGTGCTCAACACTGGGTGGATCCTCAGCCTTGCTCACAAAACTCTGGTCTCCTTAATGAAGGCACACTGTATCTCCTATCTTTGTAGGCACTGCACCAAAAATAGTACTCAGGATTGAATGAGCAATCAATAAATTACAGTACAGTATGAAAGATGCACCCACTAATGAATGTTTCCAAGAAAATCCATACATAGCCTCTTTATAACATTATGAACTTCATTTATATCACCTCTCACCTGTTATATTCACAGATGAAGGAACCAAATCAGTCCCTTCCACATACTTAGCAGTATGATGTTAGAAACAAATTTTTTTTTTTTTTTTTTTGGCTAAGATTTCTGATCTTAGACTAGGCTTGCAGTTGAATTACTTCAACTCTTCTACATGAAAAACTGACTCCATCGTATAATGGCTCATCTCAAATGACTACTTGGATACTGTGGTCTACGTAACAAAGAACACCCTTGAGTGTCCATGAAGAGCCATGCTGATTACTTATTTTCACAAGTAAAAATTGAAAAGATCAGCCTTTGTACTATATCTGGCAACCCTGAAAAACAAAATTAAGTGGCATTTTTGTCCAGAAAAACATTTCAAGTGATTAATATCTCAATATAGCCATCACTTTATTATGGTGTACCCACAACACAGGTTAAGATATACAAGGGCTGTCTGAAAAGAAAAAACCCAGCCATTGTCAATATAACAAGAATGGCTTCATGGCTGGATGCTTTCCTGACAGCCCTTGTATAAGCATATTTGGTTAGGTTAAACTCTCTCTCTCTCTCTCTCTCTCTCTCTCTCTCTCTCTCTCTCTATATATATATATATATATATATATATATATATATATATATATATATATATTACACACACACACACATATTATGCTCCAGAAAACTTTCTTTTTTTATTTATATCCTAGGCTTGAAATTTTGAAGTGAATTCACTTTTTAAAATGCTTTTTAACCAATGCACACTAGTGGCAAAATGGAAACAAATGACATGGAGCTGTGAGGTAACATTTACTAGACAAGTACTGCTCTCAGAGTCTATACATCTTGAATATTTTCTGTTCAATAAGAAATGTGTGGAAAAACTATATTTTTATTACTAGGCACATCAAGCACTTCAACATGTTTTTACAGAAAAAATGGTCCATCCAATAAAGATTTTATGTGAAAATGTTGGCTCTGTTGAATATTGTTCAGTGGAAGAGTATGTATAGGCTTGGGATTTAGGGACTGGAGTTTGATTTCTGGCTCTGCCAATTACCTGTGCGATCTGGGCAAGTTACTTAGCCTCACTAAACCTGTTTTCTCAAACGTCAAGCAAGGGCACTTAATAATCCCAACTTCCCTGGGTTATCCCAAGGGTTACATGAGATGATATATGTAAAGCATTTAACATGTGCCTGACACAGGATAGGTGTGCAATAAATGGAAACATTCATTATCTTTATCTAAGCCTTGCCTACACATATGCTTCCTTGATCTACATTTTCCTGTTTCCATAATACAGAAAAGCAATGCAAGAATAATTAAGTCATCTTTATGTGGAAATATTATACATATATTTATGAGTATAAGCCATTCAGTTTATTGTCATGTTTATTACTTGCCTTACTCTCTCTTGTTATAAAACATGATTTACTTTGCTTCTCTAACCACCTACGTTATTGGGTAAGCAGGAAGTAATAAGGCTAAAAATAAAACCAGTTAATTTAGCAATTTTTAGTGCCCTTAAAAGAAAAATGAATATATGAGATTTAAGTCATCGACCAAAATAATATGGGAAATAGCAATTCTCAGCAGAATCTCAATTATTCATGCTCTCCCTCTCTTTATCCAATTTATTTTATTGAGTATTTATTTCAATCAATAAACAGAATTATGTGTGTATATGTGAATTAGAATTCTATTATAGTTGAATTATTTAGAAATCAGTAAGATTACTCTTACAGTTATTAATATATCATGTTACTCAGCTTTTGTTCATTGAAGATGTTAGCATTTGATCATCATATTCATCTCTACCCATGTTCTTGTTGTCACTTCTGGTAGCCTCATCATTCATGTGGATGACAGCATCCTGGCATCTGCAAGTTGACTGCCTCTCTTCAATTCCTTATCAATTCCTTCCGTGCATCTCACCAACTACTCTCACAACCACACTCTAAAAGTTATCTCCTCCAATAACTACATCGTCCCCCAAATTTCACCCCCACTGCAACAATTCAACGAGCCTTTAAATGAACAGATTCATATAACAGCCCAATTTGTCATTATACTTCACCCCACATAGTCTGTCTTCCCTCCTATTCTTGCATCGGCTCTATGATCTCCTTTGCAAATACCTCTGCCTCTTGTGCATCTCCCCCTGTACAGTTTTGTTTCTTCTCCAAATCATAATCCTGATTAAATTAAGTTGTACATATTCTTTGCCTACCATCAAGCACTTGAATATTGTTGGAGAAAATCATAGAATATTACCATCCAACAAGGCTAAGATGGGACTTAGGCATCTGAGGTGCCTTGGGTATGATTCTGAGAGAAATGACTTCCCTAAATTCAGTACATAAAGACATTTGTTTCATTTAATGCTGTCTCTGTTGTCTGGTCTTACTTTAAATTTGTGACCTCTGATTTCCAATACTTCACATTTCTCTGCCATCCTACCTTACTTTCCCAATCATCTACTTTCCCACCTTCTGGATGACCAACTGTCTCAACCTCACATATCTAACATCCTCCTCCCCTTGTCACCTCAGCTTTCTCTCATGCCTTCTCACAGAGAAGAGGCAGCAATAAGACAAAAACTTATCAGTCCATCACAAAACCTCAACCTACCTGGATCTACACACATATTCTCTCTTTCTTCCTATTGAAACACATGTCCCTGATCCAGTCAAAAGCACACTCCTCTCTAAGGCCAAGGACCCCATTCACTCTCATTCTCCATGAACTTTCACGGCCATCTTTTCTTTCTTATGCATCAACAAACGTAGACTGTCTACAGTATTCCTTTCAGTTTACACATGAGTTCAAATAGCTCTCATTTTAAAGAAAAAGCAAGCCAACAAATCCCATAACTGACCTTACTGCTTCATTTATCCACTCTCCATTTTTAATGTCAACAATGTCTCTTTTGCATCTTTTCAGAAAATTTTTTCTTTTAATCTGTGATGAGTTATATTTATAAATTTTCAGGTAGTGTGTCATGGTTGCTGGGGATGGATCCAACTTGACTTAAATTCGTTTTGTTTCGTTTTTTGTTTGCACAGTTGGATTCAATTAGCTAATATCTTGTTGAGAATCTTTACATCCATTCTCATGGGTAAGATGGATCTGTAATTTTTCTCTCTTATAATGTACTCTTTGTGTTGATTTCAGGGTTATACTGGCTATAGGGGATACATTGAAAAATATTTCCTTTTTCCATTCTCTATAAAAATTTGTATAAAAATGTGATAATATCTGTTTTGTAAGTTTTATGAAGTTCACCTGAATCATCCCAGACACCCTCAAGAGTGTGAATAAATCAGCCATACAATGGGATATTATACTACAGTCTAAATGAGTGAATATAGAGATAGCCGAAATATGAATGAATCTCAGCAATATAATATTCAGTGGAAAAAGTAAGCACCAAAAATGCATTTCACATAGGTATAAATAATTAAATTTCTTTTTCATTTTTAAAAAATTTTATTAAATTTATTGGAGTAACATTGGTTAGTAAAATTATATAGGTTTTGAGTGTTCAATACTATAATACATCATCTATAAATAAAGTTTTTTAAAAATTACATTTTGAAAATATATATGCAAGAAAAATGTGTTGTTGTTTTTTTAAACTGAACTGGGGGCCTCACCACATTTGGGAAGCACACCCCAGTTCAGCATGTGGGTCCACCTGGGCCGGAGCCGGGATTCGATCCTCGGTCCTCGGGGCTTCAAAGTGAGCGCTTAACCCGCTAAGCCAGTCCGGCTTTCCCAAAAATGTATTTTAAAAGCAGGAATGTTGGTTGTTCAGGAGGGATGTGGGATGAGGCGGTGATGGGAATACAGTCATACTTTATAAATACTAGGGGTTCAGTTCCAGATCACCACAATAAAGTGAATATCCCAATAATGTGAGTCACATGAATTTATTTCCCATGCATATAAATGTTATATTTATATTATAGTGTAGTCTAGTAAGTATTCAAAAACATTATGTCTAAAAAAACAATGTGCATACCTTAACTAAAAATACTTTATTATGGAATACCAGGATAGCTCAACAGGATTAAATCCCAGACCTGGCTCATGTAAACCCACATGCTGAACTGTGGCACAACTAGTAACCACTGGTATGGCAGCAAAAGTTCTCACTTCCCACGAGGGAGGCCCCCAGTTGGGTGCCACCCCATGTGGCTCCACATCCACCTGTGTGGAATAAAACTATGTCAAAAAACTAATGATGTTTAACTATGGAGACTGCTCTGGGCCCTTCCTCCCTTCTCTCTCTCTGTTGCTCTCACATTCTTTCAAATAATAAAATCTTTAAAAAAAAAATTACTTTCTTGCAAAAAAGCGCTCAGCATCATCTGAGCCTTTTAGAGAAATGATGCTGATAGATATCCTTGAAACAGGGTTGTCACAAACCTTCAATATGTAAAAAGCACAATAAAGGCAATAAAATTAAGTATACTATATATATTTGGATATAGCTTTTTGTCAAAATCCTAGCTTTGGGGTACAGGAAAGTTTTTATAGGTGCTTATTGAAATAACTAAATTAACTAATTGAATGAATGAATGAATGATAAAAGAAAGCAGACCTTGCATGGATCAATGATAAGGATGTGTTGTAAATGAAGAAGCCAAGAGGAAGTGAGAGAGAAAGACACAGAAAGAAAGGCAGGTAGGAGAAAGAAAGGGAGTAAGAAAACAGAATGAAGGAAAGGTATAACTAATAAATAATAAAATGTAAGAAAGGGGAGAGATCCTCATTAAAAACTATAAAAAAGGAAAGGTATATTAAAAGACAGCCCTCTAACCATTGTGCAATTCTGTGAATTAACTGAATACTATACTTAGCCTTCACATTCTGCCTTTGGAGACTATGAATCCTCTCTGTAGGTCTATGAACCCAAACAAAATAGGCCACAGACAGAATTGCTTTCACCCGATTCTCTACAGCAGGTTTTCTGTATATTTTTAGATTTTATATTAGTCAACCTTCTGTCAGAATTCCCAGTTTATAAAATATAACTGTCTGGGATAAGAATCACATTAAATTTTTAAACCCAAAAACTTAATTCACTTTTTCATTATGAAGACTTTTCTAAAGAGTAAAATAAGGCTGAAATTCACTTCTTACCCACTAAGTCATTACTTCATTTCTTGCTGAATGTCAAATTCTTCATTACTCTTCATATGCATGCCTTTGTAATAATTCACTGTTTGAAATATCATGAAGGTATAGTCTTTCAATGTATTTCAGAATTAATATTTCATTGATATATGTAGAATTTTTGTGAGTCAATCGAATACAGACAACACTACAGAAACAGATGCCAAGTGTCTAAGAAAATGGATAAAATTTCAAATTAGGATAGGTCTACTTATTTCTGATGATAATTTATGTACTGAATTTAGAAAAAGAATAGCAAATCATTTATTTATAATGGACCTGATTTTCTATAATTACAAAACTGTCAATGTATATTAGGTCACTGTGATAAATGTGGATTGTCTATGTTACCATGGTGATTTGAGGTGTTTCCATTCTACGCTGTGTGCAAAACAATTTGGAGCATAATTGAAGGGAAAGCGTGACATATATAAGTAAAAAACTGTCAAAATTAGAAAATAAAAGTATAGTCTGGCTTTCCCATATCCCTTACAGTCGCTGACCTTAACAGACACATGAAAGCAATAATTATTAAAGAATATATTTTATTACCAGATATATAATATATACAAGTAAAACATTTATAAAAAGTATTTTCTTTCAAAAATATGAATAATTATCATAAAGTAAAAAATCTTGATTCATATTCTCTGACCACTCTTTTCAATAAAACTTGAGATTTTTAATGAAACCTTTAAAAACATTAAAAGTTTGGGAAGCCGGGATGGCTCAGTGGGTTAAGTGCTCACTTTGCAGTGCTGGGACCGAGGGTCGAATCCCAGCCTCGGCCCGTGCGGACCCATGTGCTGAACTGGGGAGTTCCCCCAGTTCAGTTATCTCTCTGTCTCTGTATCTCTCTTTCTCTCTGTCAAAAACAATAAAAAATTAAAAATAAATAAATAAAAAGGTTCATGCAATTAAAAAAAAGATTAAAAGTTAAAACACATAGATTTAAAAGATTAAAAACTCCTAAATATTTAGAAAAAAACAATTAAGCAATCATATTAATTAGTGCTGCGTCAAAGAGAAAACTGAAACTACAATTATAAAGTACTATTTCACAGATAACAATGTATTTTGAAACCTAAAGAACAGAGCCAAAGCTGTCCTCAGAGAACAAGTCTCAAAATTTGTATAACAGAGTACAATCTAACCTAGCCTTTTCCTCCTAGACACCTAGAACTGGGCTCCTGTCAACCTTGGCAGATTATACATTATCATCACCTCCACTGACATCATCACCAACATTATGAAACTAGTATTGAGTCATCATTATTTCCTGGGCTTTGTAGACATGCACAAATGTAAGGCTATTCTCTACTTTAGTTGATCCATGGGATCTTAGTGGTTTTATCTTTAAAGCAGTAGTGTTAATGTTGACTTTCAATGATGGAATGAACAGAAGCTTTTGAAATCAGACCTGCCATAGCTATTAAATCTCTGAAAAGCTATTATTATGCATGTTTCCTAATATGCATGAAGTGAATATCACCTATGTCATAACATGGCCAGAGGATAAAAATACGTAACAGTTGAAAAACATAATATGTTGTCAATAATTGTTATAGTCTCCATTCCTCAGTGCCATGTCTATGAATGTAAACTAAATCAATGATTTTGTTTAGTCAAATAACTAATTAACTAAAATAATTTGTTCTCCCCATTGATTTAATCAAGGGTGTAAAAACATACCAAGTTGACATTTTATTTTCATCAACATGAATTCCCATTTGAAAAGAGTTAATGCCTTATAGCTATTTATGTTCATCTGGGTGATTAATATCAAATTTCTGTGTGTCACTCTATATTTAGCTAATTGAGAAATTGATCTGTTGAATTCCACCCACATTTAAGAAAATGTAGTAATCAAAAGCATTAAATCCATCTGACCCTTTACTTTGAGCTTTGTTGCTTTCTGAGGCCCAAGTTGAATACAGGTTTAATGCAATCATTTTCCTATAAATAAAACTAAAATGTCAGTACATTACAGAATACATTCTTTCAAAAATAAAAAGAATTTTTATACCACATAAAAGTCTATTTATTTACTTCCTGTTATAAATCTCTACCTAAGAACTCTGGCATATTAACTGGGATAAACGTGACAGGTAAAGTAGCATCTCCAAGTGCACATTACGTGTGACACGTCTATTCATCTCATTACATATGAAATGGACACCTGACTCCTTGCATTGTACTGCTGGGCACTGGGCTCATGTATCAGTCAGAGGACTAAACTAATGTCATTCCACTCAACCATGAGTTGTCCACTGACTTTAATAATAAGATAAAATAATGTACTGCTTTATTGCAATGGCATTCAGTTTTCTAAATACATACAAGCATGTACATATCATAAACTCATAAAACCAGATAGTTGAATGGTGGTTATTAGGGATTGAGGAGAGGCAGAAATTGGGAGTTATTGCTCAAAGGGTATCAAGTTTCAGTTATGCAAGATAAATAAGTTCTGGAGATTTACTATACCACATATGGCCTGTAATTCACAACACTGCATTGCTCTCTTAAAATTCTGCTAAAAGGGTAGCTATTATAAGTGCTCTTGCCACAGAATAATAACATATATATACAGGGTGTTACAGAAAATGTATCCATGCTTTAACAGCTGGTAACACATAGTTTTCTCTCCTTTTCAGGTCTTCCCAATTTAAAATAATGGGCGAACTCTGGTGAGCATGGTTCACTAGATATCACACCACTAGACATTTTTCAATAGGGATTCATAAAAGAGAAAGTTTGTGGTACAAAACTGTCAACAGTCAAGGAAGTGAAGGCAACCATTGAGAGAGAATGTGCACAAATACCAAACAAAATGATTCTTGACATTTTTTATTCCATTGCTTCATGTTGCTAGCAGTGCCTGGACCAGAATGGTCATCAGTTTGAAAACAAATGTTGACCAAAAAAATAAATAAATAAAATAAAAAATAAAATTATTTATTTATGTAGATTCTTTTAAGTTTTAATAAACACTGACTTTATAATCATTCAAAATGTGCTTAAATTTTGGGGGACACACTGTATATATGTCAAGAAAAACTAAATAAATAAGAGGGTCAGGAGAAAACTTTTGGAGATGATGGATAAGTGTATGACTTTGGTTGTAGTGACAGTTTCCCTAGTGTAGACTCATCTCCAAAACTTATCAAGTTGTATACACCGACTACAATACAGTTTGCTAAAAGTAGTTTTAAAAGACTCACTATAGAAACTAGAAACATTTCTCTTTTAGAAAGTGGATATCCCAAGTTAATGGTGACAACATTCCTACTTTTGTTTTCAACTCATAAGGTGAAGTTCTATACATTTCAAAACAAGTATCTGAGAATAATAACAAAAAAATATTCTTTGCAATGTTTATGAAGTTCTGTTTTTCTTTCTCCGAAACTGCTAAATGCTTTATGCTTTCTGATTTAAATGTCTTCTGAAATTGAGTTCTCAGAAGTCGATAGAAGCACTTAATTTTATGACTAAAAAACCCTCAGAAACTTATGTAAACTACATATTTTGTATCTCTAAATCCTGAGACTAGCCCAGAAGCATAGTGTCTATAATATATACTACATGGTAAGTGCCTGCAAGTCCCTTTTATTTTTAGAAAAACAAAATCAGAGGCTATCTCATAATTAATTCATTTGTTTTTATGCCTTATTTGAATTCATATACAAAATGGGAAGTTGGAGAAAATAACAAAAGTGTGATCATTCAAAGTAGCTTTAAAAAATTGGGTGCCTTCTGGCTTACTTTTCAACAGTGTGTAACTCCTGTAACTACATGTCTTCCCATCCATTTTCCTATTACACTTAACTTCTGTCTCACTAATCTCTTTGGTTCCTTGCCATCTCTATGATAGGAATGTTATTGAAACATTATACCAAAGCTAAAGACTAGGTTGCAATGTTACCTTACAACAACCAATAGTCCGATTATCTCATTGGAGAAAGGGGAAAAAATTAATGCCTACATTTTTGGGGGGTCTATAGTCTAGTCTGTTGTGTATCAACAGAAGGAAACCATATTCAAGAACCAGTGTTCAATAAAATATGCTCCATTTTTTTGTTGCCCTTTTAAAATCAAACTCATGTAATTGTCCATCTTTATCATCAAAAATAGGAGAAAGCAGGGAAGCCGGGATGGCTCAGTGGGTTAGGCGCTCACTTTGCGCACCGGGAACCGAGGATCGAATCCCGGCCCCAGCCTGTGTGAACCCATATGCTGAACTGGGGAGTTCCCCCAGTTCAGTTCTCTCTCTGTCTCTGTATCTGTATATCTCTCTCTCTCTCTCTCTCTCTCTCTCTCTCTCTCTGTCAAAAATAAATAAATAAAATTAAAAAACAAACAAACAAAAAACTTTCCCTCTATATTTTAGAAAGAAAAAAAAAATAGGAGAAAGCAGAATATCATCAAATATCAGATAAAAAGATTAAATACTAGGCCCAGAGAGCAATGCTGATGTTTTTCATTTAAATGTTCATCATGGAGGTATTCATATTTATTATTAAAATTTTTGAAAGTAGGGATAAGCAAAAGAAAGAAAGGGAAATAAAAGAGAATATTTGTTCACCACCTTATCACTAGTTAGGAACAACCATGGTTATTGGTTGATCTATATTATTTCTCAGTATATCTACAGTTATCTATTTAAAAAACAATAAGAGAATGCTATCTATATGCAATTTTAAATCCTTCCTTTTTTGTATTAAAACTAATTATGGAAAATTATATATCAATACACAAAGATCATTAATATAACTTTACTGGCTATACCTTCATTCTATTTACATATGTTCCATAATTTACTTAACCAATTCCACAGTGGTGGATACCTACCGGTATATCACTGCCAATTATTAGTCAGAGAAGAAAAACTCTCACGCTGGTTTCTTCGTATTAAGAGTCTGTTTAATAAAAATGTCATCATCTGGATTCCCTGTGTCAAAACGCACAGATATTTCATATTCTGATGTAAATAGTATTCTTTTAGGAATTTTACATCTAAACAGCAATGTCTATGAATAACTACTAATATTTATACAACACAAAAACAGCCTTAAGAATTATTCTAGGATGTGTGTGCACACACGCGCGCACACACACACACACTCACACACACACACACACACACTTGGTTCACTGGTCTATTTGCATGCTGTGCTTCATGTGCACACAAAACACCTGGGTTATGTTTAAAAGGCAGATTCTAACTCAGTGCATCTGGGTGGAACCTGAGAGTCCCCATCTCTGAAAGCTCCCAGGCGATAAGTTTGGCTGATCTGAAGACCATGCTTTGAGTAGCAAATGCCTATTATAGAGCTAACAATGTCTTGTGATACAATCACCAAGGAAAGCATTCACCTCCCCCTCTGCACATTCTTGACAGTTAACCTACATCCTGTGGACTCCCCAGGAGTCTATAAATGAGCTTTAGAAAATTCTTGCACCAACTGTAATAGTGAGTAACCAAGGCACATGTGAAAATCCATTGTGGAGAGAGCAAATCCTTCACCCCAAAACTCAAAGGGGTCATGACACCCAAGTGCTGACTGATAATATTTATTGTTTTATGGGATGAATAGAAAGACTGCCCACGGTGTGCTCCACTTTCCATCTGTAACGCACACTCAACCCCTCCTACAAAATGTCTTTCCAGAAGCAGCACCGTGGTAGTTGATGCCCTGCCCTGGCCCAGCTCACTGCAGCCTGTCTTAGTGCATTTGTGGAGCACAACACAGATAATCTAAAGAGAAGCAGGTATTAGCTTATGAAATAAAAGATTTTTTAAACACTTGGAAGAATTAAAACTGCCTGAAAAGCAGCCCCCTCTGAAGCTTCTGCGAAGCATGAGGCTGTCAACTCAATACAGTTGATGAAGAATTGCCATAATTACAACTGACTCACAGTTAAAGAATTAGCAACACAGTCATGGAGAGGCCAGGCATTGCTGTGTTTTTCAAAATGAGATGTCAGTTCTATTGAAAATAGTGGGATATATGATTTATCTGCCTGAGAGAAACACACATTTGAATTTAAAGCCTGTTTTTGAAACAGTCACAAAATTTGCAGGAGGAAAAGCTGTGATGGAAGAAAGGAAGGAAGGAAAGAAGGAAAGGAGAAAGAAAGTATGGAAGGAAGGAAGGAAGGAAGGAAATAAGGAAGAAAAGAAAGAAGGAAAAGAAAGAAAGAAAGAAAACCACAATTCTTTGAGTACCCATAATCATATACACAAAAATAGCTAAAGAACAAAAATAAGGACTCTCCTGAACATGACGGATGGTGATGACGGTTGCACAACTATGCAAATGTGCTCAGTGCCATTATTCATTTAAAAATGATAAAAATGGTAAACTTTGTCAAATGTTGCAATGCATATTTCACTATAGTTTTAAACAAATGAGTAAATTAAACAAGCCAACACATAAATACATAATAAAATAAATAAGAACTATGAAAATTTCCAGATATTAAACAACCAAAAAGAAAAAAAAACATAATGTCTTAGAAACTGCTGCTTTGCTCAGAAATGCCCGTTTCTTTCTTTGCAGAAAATTACAGCTTAAAACATTAATGTCTACCTGAAACATGTGGCTAGAAGAGAAGCAGGAGCCGGTTGTTCAGGCCAAGTTTAATTTAGGTAATTACATTCTAGCTGCCTGGAAGTCCCCTAAAGTCTCTCCTAATCTGTGTCACTTGGACACTTGATCTGCTTACAGCAGTCTATGGTCTTTCAAGTGTTCATTACCATTTGCCCCTAAAGCAGCTGCCTTTCAGCGGGAGAGAACATGATTCCCATATTCCAGAAGAACCCAACATAAACTATTATTCCCCTGAAGTTTGATGATGCAAATTCACCAGGAAGCACCCACAAAAGAAAAGGAAAATTTTTCAAGATGGGTCATTGACAGCGGTTGTAATATTAGCCCAGTGACCCAAATCTCCAGAAGTTTGGTTCAATCCAGTTTTTCATGACGGATGCACACTTTGAAACAAAATAAAAGCATTTTATACTATACTTTTCTGTAACATGAGTGGGTTTACAGTCATATTTTCAAAGAAGTGATACATTTACATTTTGAAAATATACTTTTATCAGATGCTAAAATATATTTTTTGTTTTGTAATCCTGGATTGCTTACACATTATTTGATATGAATATTACTTTTTCTTCCTCCCCATTATCTCTATAAAGAGCCAACTCCATCCAAAAGCAGAATACGTGTACCTTCCATGACTGACCCACAGGCCTCTAGGTATCTTCCTACCACTCCAGTACAAAGAAGAGAATTAACACGATTAGCATAACTATTTAGACTCTGCAGAAGGTTATGTGTAAGATGCAACAGGATCACTCCGGGAGGTTAACTCACTAACTTATTACTATCTAAGCACAGATGATTTTATATGTTAATTAGCTCAGTGCAGG
>PVKE010016903.1:0-31405 GCA_004027555.1 Craseonycteris thonglongyai | reverse complement strand
GGCGGGCGGCGCGGATCGGGGCCGGGGGCTCCGGCGGGCGGCGCGGATCGGGGCCCGGGGCTCCGGCGGGCGGCGCGGATCGGGGCCGGGGGCTCCGGCGGGCGGCGCGGATCGGGGCGCGGGCTCCGGGCGGGCGGCGCGGATCGGGGCCGGGGGCTCCGGCGGGCGGCGCGGATAGGGGCGCGGGCTCCGGCGGGCGGCGCTAACGGGGCGCGGGCTCCGGCGGGCGGCGCTAGCGGGGCGGGGGCGGGGGCCTGGCCAGCCCTCCGCGCGCGTCCTGTGCCCGGAGGCGGAGGGAGGCGGACCCGCGCCGCCCGCGGTGGGAAGCGCCTTATAAGCGGCCGCCCAGCCGGCCCCGCCGACTCCCGGAGCACCGTCCCGGGGGCGCGGACCCCGACGGACCCCGAGCCCGGCGCGGCCCGGACGCGCGCCCTGCGGGGGCATGCGCGGGCCCCGGCATGGCCTCGGCCGTGTTTGAGGGCACGTCGCTCGTGAACATGTTCGTGCGCGGCTGCTGGGTGAACGGCACCCGCCGGCTCGTGGTCAGCCGGCGCGGCGACGAGGAGGACTTCTTCGAGATCCGCACCGAGTGGTCGGACCGCAGCGTTCTCTACCTGCACCGCAGCCTCGCCGACCTGGGCCGCCTGTGGCGGCGTCTCCGCGACGCCTTCCCCGAGGACCGGCCCGAGCTGGCGCGCGCGCCGCTGCGCCAAGGTGCGGGGCCCGCGGGCGGGCGGGGAAGGGGACGGGAAGCGACGGCCACCCACGGGGCGCCTGTCGCCTCCGTGTCGGGGACGGACAGGGGACGGCGCCTCCCCGCTCCGCCCCGCAGGCGAGGGGCGCCATCGGCAACGAGACGGGGAGCCGGCCCCGTGCAGCCCCGAGGCCTCCGGGCCGCACAAGGCCCCTGACGGTCGCTGGCCAGGGCCAGGCCGCCCAGCCTCGCGCCCTGCTCGGTGGGGTGGCGGCCGCCTCCCTCCCACCCGGTGGCGACCCCCGGCCACCTCCCCCGACCCCCCAGACAGCCGCAGGAGAGGCTGGGGACCCCCAGACAGCCGCAGGAGAGGCTGGGGACCCCCCCAGACAGCCGCAGGAGAGGCTGGGGATGCCCCCAGACAGCCGCAGGAGAGGCTGGGGGACCGTCTAGGAAGAGTTGAGGACAGTGTCCGGCTGGGGACCCCCAGACAGCCGCAGGAGAGGCTGGGGACCCCCCCAGACAGCCGCAGGAGAGGCTCAGGGACCGTCTTTGAAGAGTTGAGGACAGTGTCCGGCTGGGGATCCCGACAGCCGCAGGAGAGGCTGAAGGACCCTCTGGGAAGAGTTGAGGACAGTGTCCGGCTGGGGATCCCCAGACAGCCGCAGGAGAGGCTGAAGGACCCTCTGGGAAGAGTTGAGGACAGTGTCCGGCTGGGGACCCCCAGACAGCCTCAGGAGAGGCTGGGGACCCCCCCAGACAGCCGCAGGAGAAGCTGGGGACCCCCCAGACAGCCGCAGGAGAGGCTGGGGACCCCCCCAGACAGCCGCAGGAGAGGCTGGGGACCCCCCAGACAGCCGCAGGAGAGGCTGGGGGACCCTCTGGGAAGAGTTGAGGACAGTGTCCGGCTGGGGGGGTCGCGCCCTGTTTGGGAGCCGCCCTCCCCTGGGAGGGGCCGCACCCCTCGTCCCCTGCCCGTGACCAAAGCGCCTGAGTGAAAACTGCCACGCGGCCCTGAGTGCGTGCTGGGCCGCCGCAGGGAAACTGGGGTCCCCGCCCCAGGGCTGGGCCCACATTCGGGTTTGATTAAGGGCAGCAGCCTCCTCCCTGGCCTTGTGACTGGTCCCGACTCGCGGGGACTGGAGTTTTCAGAGAACCGCTGTGGCTTCCCATTTCCTCCTGCCCGGCCGGCTGACGCCCATCCCACGGGCGCAGGGGAGGTGGGAGCCTGAGAGGAGACCAAGGGTCATGGAGCGGGGAGGGGGCCTCTGAGCAGCCCCCAACCCCCCGTGTGACCACCTGCAGCTCGCTGCCACTTTGCGCTTAAGCACTGGCCTAGCGGCACCTTTGGGGACACTTAGAAGCTGAGGGTGTGGCCGGCACGAGGCTCCCTGAACCTCCCTCTCCCCTGGCTGTGAGCCCTGCACTCCAAGGGTGACATGTGGATCATTAGTCGCGTTCCCATGACGTGTCGTTTGGAGCGGCCCCCCAAGCCAGCCGGTGTGCAGCCCCAAAGTGAGCCAGTCTGCCCTGGGGGTCTCTCTCTCTCTCTGCTCTTTGGACTCGCCCACGTCCAGCCGGTCTGGAGATAGCTGGGTATCATTTCAGGCATGGGCAGCTGTTTCCCTTGGATTTGCCATTTGGGTGTGTATGTTACTACATATTTTTAAAGATTTATTTTGTTGGTTTTGACAGAGAGACAGAGAGAAGGGGGAGGGCCCAGAGCCGTCTCCATAGTTGAACGTCATGGCTTGTGACATGGTTTCATCCCACACAGGTGGGTGTGGGGCCGCGTGGGGTGGGAACAGAACCGGGGGCCTCCGGCATGGGAGCTGAGAACGTTCCCCCACGGAGGCATCTCAGAGGTTACCAGTTGCGCCACAGTTCAACGTGCGGGTTTGCACAGGCCGGGGCCGGGAATGGAATCCCCAGACCTCGTGATCATGAGGCAAATGCTCAACCGCTGAGCCATCCCAGCCTCCCCACCTGGGTTTTCTTGTGCAACCCCAGGGAGGTCCTTCCCCTTCCTCAGATCCACTGAAGTCACGGGATCTCGTTTGCGAGGTGAAATGCATCGCAGTGACGCACAGGCAGAGTGCACTGGGTTTCCACGCAGGGCCGCAGAGGGTGTGGAAGCCGGGACCAGCTTGCTTTGCACCTGCTGCTGTTGAAGCGGTGCGGTGGCCCGACTGAGGCCCTCGGGTGTCGCGCTGGACGAGACACTTGTGCTGCAGGGGGAGAGGGCGCAGTTTTGCTCCTTCCGCACGCACGCACACAGGCTGCAGTATCAGGCTGAGAGGCCATCCTTGGCCCTGCATGTTGCGTGCAACTGGTATCTAGATACTCACTCACCCTCCTGCCCGACTTGCGGACTCATCTAGACCCTGTCCTGCACCCTGGACATCGGGGCCCCGCGCCTTGCCCTTTTCATCTGGGTCTGATGTACCCACCTGTTCCCCTCTTGTGCCCCAGCCCCAGGGGATAGGGATGGGTGTTTCCTGCTGGTATGAGCTCTGGGACACTGGGGGGTCCAAGCTTGGGACCTCGGTCCCCACCCAGGGTCGCCAAGTCTGTCACTGAAATCTCCTCTGTACAAGTGCGATTCTTCTTTTTTGTTTTTTTAAGGTTTATTTTATTGTTTTTGAGAAAAAGACAGAGACAGAGAGAAGGGGGAAGGCCCAGAACAGTCTCCATAGCTGCACATCAATGGTTTTGCCACATAGTTTCATTCCAGAGGTGGGCGCGGGGCTGCACAGGGCAGGAACTGGTCCGCGGTCTCACCCCAGTGAGAACCGAACTGCGGGCACTCCCCAGCTCAGCATGTGGGTCCACACGGGCCGGGACCAGGATTCGATTCTCAGTCCCCGGGGCTGCAAAGTGAGCGCTTAACCCACTGAGCCACCCCGGCTTCCCCTGAGCCAACTCTTATAAAAGAATTAGAATTGTATTTTGACCAATGGGCTGAGACCTTCCTGTCCAATCAGAGCTGCACAGCTATGTACTCATTTGCATATTCCATGGCCAATCAGAATGCAGAATTCTAACCAATCAAGACAGTGCTATTTGGACCAATCATAGGGTGCAACTCTGGATTCCTCATTTACATAAAAATGGACCAATCAGGGACCAGGGCCGGCACTCACTCTATATAAGCAGGCCTCCCTTTCGTCTCAGGGAAGCGCATGTTCAGAGGCTACGAACTGTCTCCCTGCTGGAAGTGAGTGTCGTCTCTGACTGCTCCCCACACTGGGGGCTCCTGTTGGACTTGGGGTGGTGGCAGCGACCTTCTGTTGAGGATCTATCAGGGGTCCTCAAGCTATAGCCCGCAGGCCACATGTGGCCCGCCGAAAACATTATCCGGCCCCCTGGGTGTTTTTGCCACCACTGCCTGTCCTGTTTAGCAGCCGACTCGTCCCGGGCCCGCAGTCCAGCGTTCCAAAGGTCTGAGGGACAGTGAACTGGCCCCCTGTTTAAAAAGTTTGAGGACGTCTGATTATTGTCTTTCCACAAGACTTCTGCTCAGTGACGTGCACGGACGCTGTGGGCCCTGAGCAAGGAGGTTCCCACCCAGAAGGGCCCCTGGTGGCTAACTGGGCTCCTGTTCAGACGCAGAGTGTAGCGGCTGTTTCTAAACAGGGGCCGCTCATGGAAGCTGCGCTTCAGGGAGAAGCCTGCGCGGAACTGCTACCTGCGCTGGGTTCCTGCCATCAGAACCAGCCCCTGTGAGTGAGCTCCTGGACCTGCACTTCATCCCCTAGGACCGGGACGGTCCCCATCCAGTTGGAGCTGTGTGGCTAGATGCTGACTGTCCTCGTCACCGACCAATCAGAGTGGCTCCCTTCTGACTGATCAGGACAATGCGTTTTGGTTTTGTTTTGTTTTTTTTTTAAGATTCATTTTTCATTGTTTTCAACAGAGAGAGATGCAGAGACAGAGAGAAGGGGGAGGGCCCTGTACAGTCTCCATAGTTGCACATCATTGGTTTTTCCACATAGTTTCATTCCATAGGTGGGCGCAGGGCTGCACAGGGCAGGAACTGGGCTGGGGTTTTTCACCCTGGTGAGAACTGAACTAGGGGGCACACCCCAGTTCAGCATATGGGTCTGCACGGGCCGGTCTGGGATTCAATCCTCGGTCCCTGGGGCTGCAAAGTGAGCGCCTAACCCACTGAGCCATCCCGGCCTTTTCATTCTTTTTTTTAGGGTTTATTTTATTGTTTTTGAGAAAGAGACAGAAAGAAGGGGGAGGGCCCAGAGCCATCTCCATAGCTGCACGTTATCAGCTTTTGACATGGTTTTGTTCCACACCAGTGGGCACGGGCCATGCAGGGTGGGACAGAAAACAAGGGTGCTGTCCCACGTCCCACGGGACGTCTGGTCAACCTGGTCTCACTGGGGTGAATTCAAGGTGTTAGTATGTTGACCAGACGTCCTGTGGGACACGGGACAGCACCCTTGTTTTCTGTCTTGTTTAAACCAGGACGTCTGGTCAGCCCACTCGTAAGAGACCGAGAGGCTCGCGTTCTTTGGGTGAGGAGACTCCGTCATGAGCTCCAGGAAGGACGGCTGTCCTCCCCAGCTGACCCGAGAAGCTTCTGGCCTTTATTTCAAGAATTCTAGTGGGCGGCCGAAGGCACTCAGGTCAGGTTCAGACCCACCGAGTCCGTCCTCAGAGCAAGCCTGGGCCAGTTCTCAGCTCAGAGCCTCCACTTGCTGGGGGAAAAGAAATAAAATAACCGAGACCTTGGACCCGGGTGTCGCAGGTTAGGAAACAGGTGTTTACATTGTTCTGGACGATGGGTTGTGTGCTCACACCAGCGTGTTCAGGGTGGGTTCCGAGAATCGATCGGGAGTCTGTGCTCATGGAAAAGGAGCTAATCTGGACCCTGCCAGAAACGTCTGTGTCCGCAGTGTTCACAGCTAAGCTAGCGTCGCAGGTACAGCTGCCTGGCTGCTCTGGGCCAAGTGCAGCCCTCACATGTGTGTAAAGTGGGCACAGGGAAGGCATATATCAATCTCTTGGTTTCCGAGTTTTGTTTGGGGCTAACTCTGCATAAAATTTTGTACAGCACAGACTGCGGAGAGCGCAATCTTTAAAAAAAAGGGTGGTTATATTAGTGATTATGCTTGTATCAGAAATTAGAAAGATTTCCGGGCGGGCTGGGACTTCTACAGTCAACTTTCCCGGTGGAAGAATTGAAAGGTGGGGGCAATCGTGGGTTCCCTGGGGAGTTGGCGCCCCCTGCTGGCCAGGCCTGGAACGACAGGCTCATCACCAAGGTGTTTTGTTTTGTTTTCTGTTCACAATGGTGCAACTGCACAGCCCTTTTCCCACCTACAGTATTTAGTGCTATGATCTCAGACAGTAAAACTGAGTCACATGACATGCCCGTAACATTCTCTTTCCGTCAACAACATTTGGAATATAAAACTCCAAATGTGGGGAACCCGGGATGGCTCAGCGGGTTAAGCGCTCACTTTGCAGCCCCCGGGACTCAGGGTCGAGTCCCGGCTCTGGCCCATGTGGACCCATGTGCTGAACTGGGGAAGTGCCCCCAGAACTGGGGAGGTGCCCCCGCATGGGTGAGCTTCCCATGTGGGAGGCCCCCAGCCCAGTTCCCGCCCTGCGTGGACCCCGCCCACCTGTGTGAAACAAAACCATGTTGAAAACTGGTGACGTGCAACTATGGAGACGGCTCTGGGCCCTCCCCCTTCTCTCTCTGTCTCTGTCTCCCTCGCTGTCAAAAACAATAAAAATAAATCTTAAAAAAAAACTCTATGTTAGAGAATCTTACATTATTGTATTACAGCACTATTTTTTTTTTAAATAAAATTATATATGACTTACAGTAAACAACTGATATTTGCAAAAGCCTTACCAACCATTAAAACCCAAAGGGTCCCAAAGGAAAAATACAACACATAGGATGAAAACTACCCTAGACGGCCTGGGAAGCCTCCCCCATCGACCCATGCCTGGAATTAGTTTTGGGGTGACCGGACTTTGTGGACTCAGAGGTGACACCTGAAAAATAATGCGGTGTCCCAGGGGCAGGCTCTGCTTGCCACGTCACCGCTGTGTGTTGTGCCATTTCAGAATGTGTCATAATTTGGAGTGTCGCCAGCCGGCGGTTAAGGTTTCCACCCATTAGGAAACGGAAAGACTCTGAGGAAGGGGAGCCCCAGCAAGCAAGAAACAATTAGACGTTTTGTTTTGTTTTTTGAATATATTTCTTAAAAATTTATTGTTTTTGGCAGAGAGAGAGAGAAAGGGGGAGGGCCCAGAGCAGTCTCCATAGTTGAACTTCATTGGTTTTCAACATCGTTTCCTTCCACACAGGTGGGCGGGGACCGTGCAGGGTGGGAACTGGCCCGGAGGTCTCCCGCATGGGAAGCTCACCCCCTCGAGCCAGGGGCCCAACTGGGGGCTAAGAACTCAAATGGGGGCCTCCCGCATGGGAAGCACTCCCCAGCTCAGCATATGGGACCTCACAGTCTGGGCCCGGGATTCGATCCTCGGTCCCCAGGGCTGCAAAGTGAGTGCTTAACCCGCTGAGCCCTCCCGGCTTCCACTAGACATTTTTAAAATGAGGATTTATTTTATTTCCGAACTGTGGCGTGCGCCCCACCTCCCAGACAGCAGTTTTGGGTTTGTCTTTTCAACGGTAGGTCCCTAACATGTTTAACGTACCCATCACTTCAAACAATGGGAGCGGGGTGACCTCCAGGGCCCAGAAGAGACGGCTGATGCGAGCGCTGGAGTTTTAAAGGGCCAGGCAGTTCATGGCCACTTGGGCAGTGGGGACCCCTTCGTGCCCTCCTCAGGGGTGTTGGGGGGTGGTGCAGGTGCAGCATCAGCAGCCTAGGTCTTGCTGACTCCGTCCCTCCAGGAACCTGCCTTTCACCCGTGGGGCCCGCCCCACCCACCCCCAGGGCCCGGCCTGCGCTCCCCGTCATGAGTGTGGATGAGTGTTCCGGGAGGAGGGAGGGGTAGCACCCTCAGAAAGCTGACTCACCCAGATGATGCAGCAGAACCCCCACCTGAAAGCCCCGAGCTTCGAGAGTAACCCCCATCGTCTCTGTCCTTGCGCACACCCGAGGGGGGACCCCCGCCCCTGCCCATGCCCAGGGTTTCTGCAGCCGCCATGGGGGGAAGCCGGCCGCCTTTCCTAAAAGGTGCCGGCCTGGCCTCTGGGCAGAGGCAGACGGAGGGGAGAGGGGGCTGTACATGAGGCTCTGCCGGCTTCCACGAACGCCACACAGCCAGGGTGGCTGCCCGCTCGGGACTCTCAGTGCCACGTTGCCAGCCTCCATCGGCGGTTCTCCCCCGTGAGGCTGGGGCCGGCTGGCCGGTGTGACGTGGAGAAGTGTGACCTTGGTCACTACCCACGAGCAAGAGGGAGCATATGTGCGAGTACGCAGGGGGGTGACATCACCTCCGTGCCCTCAAAGGCAGTGCACAAGTGGCCGGCCCACCCTGAGCCCCCTGCGCGGGGCGGGCCCTGGGCTGATGGCTGATAAAAGCCAGAAGAAGGCAAGGGACCCCTGACCCGTGGGGAGATCCGCAGGTGGAAGGGCAGGTACAGCGTTGCAGGCCGCCAAGGTCGGGGAGGTGCCTCCTTCTCCCGGCGGGCAGGGCGCTGTGGTGGGACCCGGCCAACCGGGGCCCTTTCTCTGGGAACAGCTGGGGCCTTGTGCTCACACGGGCTGTGTGGAGGGGGCCCGGGCTTTCCTAGCGGATGGCCCGCCGTGCCCATACTTTCTGGGGTCCCGCCCCCTAAATCTGGGGGTGCTCCTGGTTTCCAGGAGCCGTGTATTCTAGGCCCCTGCTTAGTCACGTAGCTGAGGAAATGGATGTGATCGTCACGCCGACTCCGTTCCTGGGTTTCCTAAGAAACAAGCAGCAGCGCCTTCTCCTGTTAGACAAAACAGAACCAGAACCTCCACCCAGTAACTGACAGCGGTTCTGGGCTTTGGTCACAGTTCACAGGGACAGTCATCCTAGGTCCCTGGAAGTCCCGGAAGAAGCCGCTTCCTTGGGCATCGCCTCTTCCCATCCCCAGGAAGCCGATGTATAGACACTGTGATGGGAAGATTTGTGGTCAGTGCAGTGGCTCCTGGGGAGACAGAGACGCACCCCACGTGCGGCAAGCGGTGGGGCTAATCACTTTTAGTGGAAGCCGGGATGGCTCAGCGGGTTGAGCGCTCGCTTTGCAGCCCCGGAGCCCGAGGATCGAATCCCGGCTCCAGCCCGTGTGGGCCCATATGCTGAACTGGGTTTAGTTCTTGCCGGGGCCCATGCGGGAGGCTCCCGGCCCAGTTCCTGCCCTGCGCAAACCTGCACCCACCTGTGGAGTGAAACTATATGGAAAACTAATGTTGTCAACTATGGAGACTGCTCTGGGCCTTCCCCCTTCTCTCTGTCAAAAAAAAAAAAAATCAAATAATAATAATTTTTAGAAGAAAATACTACGCTTTCTGATAGCCACTCAGCATTTCTGGTGACTGTAACTGAGGTAAACACTCCGATTCATGAAAAGAACTGCGATTCGTGCCCACTTTGGTTTTCTCTGGGTAGAAATCTGATGATTTTCCTTCCAAACCCAGCATTTAAGTGACTTATCTAAATACGGGCCCCATGGACCGCGGCCAGCTACGCGAGTCCCTGCTCCGTCTCACTGGCCGTGGGGGCCGGGGTAGGGGTCCCGGCAGCACCCCCAGCCTGCGGCCCCCACCCTGGGAGCTGAGTCGTCCCAGGTGGAGCTCCGGTTGGTCTGGGGCGTCCATGGAGCTGGCTCAGGCTGCCTACTCACTCCGGCCTTGGGTGGCCGCTCTGCGGGCCCCACATGCCCCTGCCCCCCGCCTGCCGGCCTCGCCTTTGGGGTGAGCAGGATCCTCCCAGCCCCCGTGCAGGCTACTCGCTGGGTCTTCGGAATCTGTCGTGAGGTTTCGAGCAGAACTTTCTGAGGGCGGGTGTGCCGACGTGAGGACGGTGTCCCCAGACATTGTTCGGTGACCCTGG
This sequence comes from Craseonycteris thonglongyai, assembly GCA_004027555.1. NCBI lineage: Eukaryota > Metazoa > Chordata > Mammalia > Chiroptera > Craseonycteridae > Craseonycteris > Craseonycteris thonglongyai. The sequence continues at coordinate 21,690 of PVKE010016903.1, read as the reverse complement.
GCCATCGTCACCGTGGGGGGTGGGGGCCTGCCGTCTGCATTTCCTTGAGCGGCACACGTCCTGGTCTGTTCCCCTCTAGGACTGGCCGCCATAAAGGATGCCCACGACATCGAGACCAGGCTCAATGAGGTGGAGAAGCTGCTGAAGGCCGTCATCAGCATGCCGTGCAAGGTGAGTGCGGCCCAGCCGGCCGGGCACGCGGTCCGGGTACGCGCGGTCATGCCCAGCTCCCAGCTCACTGCCCTGCCCCCTGCCCAAGCCGGCGGCCCTCCCAGTATAGTGATACCCTGGAATCCGAAGGCCCCAAAGCTCGAACAACTTGGAATCCGAACAAAAAAAAATCAAGCTGATTTTGCCTCGGAAGCTGAATGCCCACATGTTGTTCACACGGGACGTACGGATGGTGTGGCCTGTCGCTTCCTCCCAACGCCCGCTCGTCTTGGAACTCGAACAGGGTTCTGGGACGGATTAAGTCCAAATTCCAAGGCATCCCTGTGTCAGGCCGCAGGGAGGAGGGTGGGTGTAGCTGGCGGAGGGGACAGGAGGGGACATGAGTGCCCAGGAGCTGTGAAGATTAGGGTGACCAGACGTCCCGCTTTTGGCAGGACAGTCCCGATTTTTAACCATTTGTCCCGCGTCCCGCGGCGTTTTAAAAAAGTCCCGATTTTTGGAAAGAATGCACAACAAGCTAGGGAACGGCGGGAGATAGACCCAATTTTTAATCAAGAGCCCCCTCCCCCCCGGTCAATGGTGTCCCGCTTTACCAATGTTAACATCTGGTCACCTTACACTGAAGACGGAAAAGCGAGGGCCTGTCCGTGGTCTTGGTTCTCTTGCCTCCGTGTGGAAGCCCGCGGGTCCTACTGAGGGTGTTTGAGGAGAGGACATGTAGGAGCCAAAGCGAGCGGGTGGCCTGCAAGGTCGTGTGCGGGAGTGAGAGCCTGTCCCGCCCGGGGCCCACCCTCCAAGTCCGTTCCAGGTGTGTGGTCCCCGCCCTGGTACCAGCCACTGAGAGACTCCAATTATTGTTTCCATTCACCCCGTCCGCCCGTGCCGTCCCCGGCGCCTCGCACGTTAGCCAGGTGGGGCTGTAAATAACGAAAAAGCGCAGCGACGGTCGCCTGCTTGCTCCACGTGAACAGCCGGGCGCTAGCATCCGACGGGCCGTCTTGGGGAGGATTCATTTCTAGTCACTCACGTACCTTCTCCCCAGTATTCTAGGTCCGAAGTCGTGCTCACCTTCTTCGAAAGATCTCCTCTAGACCAGGTGCTAAGAAATGACAACGTGCACAAAATCCAACCCAGCTTTCAAAGTCCGGTAAAAATATCAGGTCAGAGCTGCCGGGAAGGCCCGGGCTGGGGGCGGGTGGGCCGCGGGGCTGGGGGCGGGTGGGCCGCGGGGCTGGGGTTTGCTAGAAACCCGTCCAGCGCAGTGTGTCTGCAAGGTCTGCTCACCTCCCACCCTCAGGACGCTGACAAGATGGGCAGGAAACAGGGTGTTTTCTGACAGTTCACACTCTTCCCGCGTCCACAGGGGAGGTGTTTGGCGTATGCGTTGGAACTCACTTAGGACATGGTTAAGGTGACCAGATTGTAACATTGGTAAAGCGGGACACCATTGACCGGGGGGAGGGGGGTCTTGATTAAAAATGTGGTCTATCTCCCGCCGTTCCCTAGCTTGTCGTGCATTCTTTCCAAAAATCGGGACTTTTTTAAAACGCCGCGGGACGCGGGACAAATGGTTAAAAATCGGGACTGTCCCACCAAAAGCGGACATCTGGTCACCTTAGACATGGTGTAATGACGCAAACATGCATGAGGCGTTCGGAAGCAGACGCCCGGGATCAGGGGTCTAGCCGGTTAGCGTCAGACGGTTCACGCCTGCTGTCTGAGCGACAGTTTCCCAACAAGAATGAGCGTGTGAGTGTGAGTGGGTGTCCCCACAGGGTGTGAGCTGCACTGTTATGCACTGAGCAAGGAAATAAATACAGAGGGGGCCAAAAAAAGTCGTATACCCATTTCAAGAAAGGAGGAAAACAGACGTAAAACTGTAGGACTCGCTATGTTTCAATCACAAAAGAGGAATACGAGTCCCCGTTGGCTTCTTGCAACGACGAGACACTTCCGACAACAGCGACCTATGCTTGAGCCACGTTGACCGAAACATCCACTTGTGTCGCGGCTCATGCCATTTCCACTGACCGTGCGTCTCACACTCATCACGAAGGTGAGCGGTTGTGAGGCGTGTTGGAGGTGCTGCTGCAGACTCACGCCTCCATTGTCGTTTCGCCTCCACAATGTTCTCGAATTCCAAATCCCACTTCAACACGGTCCTGAGCTCCTTGAACCGCAACCGTGTTTCTGCCATTGTCTTGGACTGTCCTGCCTGTCACACGGTGACGCTCGCGTTCATTTGACGAACGCCATCTTTCGGGCCAACGCCGCATGGCACGTTGCCACCGTCATTCCATTCTGCTTCGACACGCGATACACAGCTGGCAGTGCTCATGATGTGGGTGCACTGTTGTCTTGTATTAAGACAACACGCTGTGGTCACTCACAAATGCCTCTAATCACGCTGTGGCTGCAGCAGCACCAACATCGCTCTGAAGATCTTGTGCACACATGGGCCAGCGTTGTCCCTCATCTTGGTCCCATATTCAGGGTGTTGCTGGGGGTCTCAGCCTCAGGGCCTGGGGCACTAAGTGAGGGTCAGATGTAAGGGAGAGAAATAAAGCAGCCTCCCCGACAACAGGAGTCTTGGTGCCCGATGCCTGCACGCGGGGAGCGTTGTTTGGAGCTGTTGGGCTCTGAAGAGGAAGAACGTGACCCCCTGGATTTGAGAATGCGCCAGGAGTTTGCCGCCTGAGGACACTGAGTCCCAAGGTCACGGGGGGCATGGAGCGGCTTCCACCGCACGGCTGCTTTGGCGGCTGCACCTTCATGCGGCCCCATTCCCACGTCTTCCAGCTCTGGGCGAACACCATGCAGCCCACGTAGACCTAGGATGACATTTTGTTTTGTTGTTTTTGTTGTTGGCCTTTTTCAACAAGCAGACTTTGTGCTTGTTGGTAAAAAAAAAAAATTTATAAACAGAATGATATGAAGTAAAAAAAAGTGACGTCGCCCATTTGGGTTAAAAGGCCCCTGGTCTCACTGGATCCTCACGGCACCCCCTGTGGTAGGTGGTATAATCCCATCATGGACTCAGGTGAGATCTTAGAAAGATCTAGAAACCTGCCCAGAGGCCCCTGGCATTGGGCGATGCCCCTGGACTCAACCTCAGCCTGATGCTTCTCCTGCTCAGCTTTCACCCCACAAGAAAGGGGGTGGGGACCCCCAGCCCCCCAGAACCCCTTTCCGGGGACAGACCGCCTGGCTCACCCAGGGCAGCAGGTGTGGCCGCTGTGAGGTGGGCGGCAGCCCCTGAATCAGAGCTCCAGAGCAGCCCCTAGGGGGTGCAGAGTGTTCTCTTAAAATATGGGGGAGGCTGTAAGGGGGTAGTGGGTGGAGGGGGAGTAAGGGGATTGTGTCGTGCAAGCCCCAAACCTCAGCACTTCAGACCCTGACACCCTGTGACTACTTTCCTCGCTGCTTTCGTTTTCAGAGATTATGAGGTCCAACGGGTTTTGTCTGGCGAACACAGAAACCGTGGTCATCGACCACAGCATCCCGAACGGAACGCCCCAGCACCTGGGTGCGGACCCCGCCGAGCACCTGTGAGTACACGCCCTTCCATGCAGGTGCGCGGACGGGGTCCCGAGCTGTCCGCCGGGGCCGCACGGAGCCCTGGGAGCACATGGGGGCCTCTCAGGGCAGCCTGAGCCCCTGCGGCCGGCCCCCTGCTCTGTGACGCAGCTCCATGGGGACCCTGTCAGGCCCAGGGATCAGGCTCCGGCCAGCAGCCCCCACCAACTCCACCACCCAGTGAAGCCTCTCCCCCACCCCAGAGGGCACCCCTCCGCCCACCGCGGACCTCACCGCTGTGCCCAGCACCTCTCTGGCCGCCAGTCTCCTTCCTCGCATGGGCACGTGGCCCGAGGGTGCAGCGAGGAGCCGCCCACAGCAGTCTCCTCACTTGTCTTCGCTGTGGCTGCAGCCTCTGTCCCCACAGACAGGCCCTGCCCTGCTCACTGCTGGGTCCCCAGAGAATCGTCCCTAGATGCAGAAACGTCACCACGCTGCGAAGGGTGAACGCAGGATGGGTGCGTGAATGAATGCGTGCGTGCGTGAATGAATGAATGCCTCCATCACTACTGGGCTGTGACCGTAGACGAGGTCTCTAAGGCAGCAAACCTCGGTGCTGTAACACAAGACCCCCTTCCCCTAAGGAATCTGTGACCACGGCTCCGTCCACGCGTCCTCCATGTGTGTGGACAGGGCCACCCCCACCGGCCCGATGCAGGCTCGGCAGAATGTCGTGGAAAGCCCCTTGTGCTGTTTGACGTGGACCCCCTGCCCCCCGTGCTGTTTGATGTGGACCCCCTGCCAGGGACCTTCAGCCCTCTCTGCGTGTAACAGGGGATGGACGGCGGGGCCGGACCCAGACCTCAGCACTGTCCTTGCTGTTTCAGGTTCGAGAACGGTGGGGAATTTACCTCAGAGCTGAACGATGGCGATGACCCGGCCGCGTATGTCACCAACCTGTCCTATTACCACCTGGTCCCCTTTGAAACGGACATTTTGGACTGAGTCTCCATGGAGAACCCTGCTCCCCTAACCCCCTGGACTGCTGGTTCTGCCGCTGACCACTGCAACAGGTTCAGGCCTGGATTGGGCCATGCCCACACCCACAAGGCCGCCATGGTCCCCAACAACCAGGGGTCAGGTCCTGGGAGGCCCTGCTCCTGATGAAGGACCTTCTCTGTCCACTGCACACCACCAGCGTCTCTGTGTTCCCGGGAGTCATACACCACCAGCCAGTCTGCGTTCCTAGGAGTCAGATACCACCAGCCTGTCTGCGTTCCTAGGGGTCGTACAACACCAGCATGTCGCATTCCCGGGAGTCATACACCACCAGTGTCTGCGTTCCCGGGGGTCGTACACCACCAGAATCTCTGCGTTCCCGGGAGTCATACACCACCAGCCTGTCTGTGTTCCCGGGAATCATACACCACTAGCCTGTCTGCATTCCTGGGAGTCGTACACCACCAGCCTGTCTGTGTTCTTGGGAGTCATACACCACCAGCGTGTCTGCGTTCCTGGGGGTCATACACCACCAGCTTGTCTATGTTCCCGGGAGTCATACACCACCAGTGTCTCTGCGTTCCCAGGGGTTATACACCACCAGCCTGTCTGTGTTCCCGGGAGTCATACACCACCAGTGTCTCTGCGTTCCCGGGGGTCGTACACCACCAGTGTGTCTGTTCCTGGGGCTCCCTCCCCACCAGCGTGTGATGGAACCACAAGTGCCTGAGGACTAGGGTGCAGGGCAGGACCCCAGAGCCTTGCAGGGCCCATGCCCCCCCGCCACTGCCTCCTGGAGCTGCGCGTTCCTCTTGGTACAGCGCCTCCCACCCCCATGAGAAGCACACAAAGTCACCCTCTGAGGTTTTGTGAAGTTGCCGAGTTCGGACGATAGGCAGGGTGAGCTCAGTCATCAGGATTTCCCCGGAACCAGCGTGCGGGGCCTGCATGTCTGCTCCTCCTCTTCTGTCGGCTCCATGTCAGCCGGAGGGGGTGTCTGCAGAGGGTGAGCGGTGAGTAGCCAGGGGCGCAGGGACCACCCGCCATGGGCACGTGCTTGCTGAACTGGGACTGAGCCCCTGGTTCTCCCAGGAGGAAAGTATTCCTGCCGCCTGGCCCACTGCCTTGGGGTGGCCTATGTCACCACCCTGGGCGGCCCAGGTTCTGCTCCTGACTGACCCTTGACCCGGAAGGACAGGAAGGTGCAGGAAGCACCCGGCTCCTTTGCCCTGGGAGTGGGGGTGGGGGCCGGTGCTTGTGTCCTGAAGACCCGCATTTGCTAATGTAAATACTAGTAAATTATTGAGCATCCTAACTCTTCCACACGGTCTGTTTTTTAATCTATTTTCATGCAATAAAGTATATTACCCTACTTTTGTGGCTTCAAGGCCTTGGGGCACGAAGGTGTGGCTCTTTTCAATTCTCTGCCAGGGATGGGGTGGGGACCGAACTCCGCCTGCCCCTTGGTACTTAGGAACAGGTTTTGTTCCGACCCAGGGAATAATCTGTCCAAAGGGAAAAGGAACAGACCACCTCTTGGTTCGTTTTGGGGGTTTTCCCCTTTCTCCATGTTAACAGGAAACTGGTGGCCGTGGGTCCAGCATGTCCCGTCTGCCCCCCAGCTGTGTCCGGTTGACCAGGGGCAGGGAGGTGGCGGAGGCTAGTCGACTGCTGTCCTTTCTTCTCGCGAGGGGCGAAACCCACACCTGTACGCACGCAGGGCGGCCTGCTGAGCCGGCAAGAAGCGGTCAGCAGGGTCTGTTCACGACCACCCGGCATCCGTTGCTGGCTCACGGGGGTTTCCTTGTTCCCCGTGTTTTGAGGGGAGCTCATCCCGGCAGCCCCGGGGCTCCCCGCATCCCCAGTCAGCCTCCACGCCAGGAGCTGAGCTCTTCCCAGTCAGTGCACATGGGCTCGCTGAAGTCGCTTTGTGTGTGTGGGTGTGTTCTCACGCAGCCTTCGTGCACTTCTCTGGCTTCCGTAAGAGCAGAGGCTGCTTGCAGCTGGCCTCACCGTAGGAGCGACGCTCACAGCCAGTATCTGGGGCACGGGAGGGCCCAGAGCCGTCTCCATAGTTGCACATCATCAGTTTTCAACATGGTTTTGTTCCACACAGGTGGGCAGGGGCTACACAGGGCAGGAGCTGGGCTGGGGGCCTCCCGCAGGGGAGACACGCCACCTCGAGCCAGGGGCTCCGCACGGGCCGGGATTGGGACTCAATCCTGGTCCCCAGGGCTGCAAAGTGAGCATTTAACCTGCTGAGCCCTCCCGGCTTCCCCAGCATACACTTTTTAAACAGCAATGGAGCAGATGCCTCTGTATCATCAGCCGCATGTGGTCAATAATAATGTGTCTTGGAGCATTTCAGAAATAGGTCACCTGCTCATCAGAAGGCCTGAGGGCTTGGCTGATGTGCAGTGTGTCGAATCTTAGACAGGCTTAATGTTATTAGGTTTCTACTATCTGCTCCTGTCTTGCGGGTAGGGGTGAGAGCAGGGGTAGTGTGTGCTGGCAGAGGGTTATGGATTTGCCGTGAGCTGGAGGATGCTCTTGGTCTACCAGTGAGTAAATTCTGGGAGCAAATCCTTCGCCTATGGTCATAGTCACATTAAACAACATGGACGCAGTCTCTAACCACCATAATGCCCGGCCATTTGTTTGTTTACAATAGAAACAACTGATCCAGCCATCAGAATACTCAGAAGCTGTGGCCGGCCAGTGTGCATTCACCCCCAGGGGAGACTCACAAGTGGGAAAATTCCACTAATGATCTGAAGGTGGCTTAGTGAACATGGAAACTGGAGAAGAGGGAATTCATGAGATCAGATACACCTGCAGATACCATTGGTTCCAAGACTTCAGAGTGTCATGGAAGGCATTTGGACACCACAGAAAGTCAACAAATTGACAGTTTAAAAAAGTGATTATTCCAAACATATAGATAGCCATATGTCTGGGGGAGGACAGTGACTATTCTGTGTTTTGTTTTCTTTTTTCTCTCATTTCCCTGTAGACGGGTGAAAATTTGCTATAGACAGGCAATGAGTTTATTGGAAATGCATGTTGAATGAAGACACAATAGATAGGGTTGATCTCACCAACGGAAATCCTAGCAGTCCCCTGTGCGGGGTCAGGGCTGAGCCGTCGCCTGTGCGGGGTCAGGGCTGAGCCGTCCCCTGTGCGGGGTCAGGGCTGTGGGAAGATGACCTCTCTTGGTCTCAGCGTCCCTGCTCAGCCGGGCAGCCTCTCTCCCTGAGGACTGTGCTGGTTGGGGGAGGGACACATGTGTTTCCATCCTCTGACTCTGTCCCTGTGGATGTGACGCTCATGGCTTCCTCCTGGCCCAGCCCCTCCGAGTTGGTTGCATTGGTAAGATTCTCCACTGGGGGGCACTGAACACATTTGCAAAATGTTCCTGCTGCTGGCGGCCGGCTTCTCAGGCACGTTCGTTTCTGCAGACACTGGAGTACTTTCAAGCATGTCTTCCTGTGAAGTCTCCTCATCTGGGAGACTTTGCTCATCGCCGTTGTCATCGGGGAAGTGTTAAGTTTGGAGCATGTCTCACAATGACCATCGTTTCTTCTTACTATTTTATGTTTTGAGCAGCTATCTGCGCATGTGACAAAACGTTTAAAAACACAAAGCGTTGCTCCTTGAAAAGCCAGTTGCTGCCCAGCCTTGTCCTTTAGCCACTCAGCTCCCGGATGCAAGGACAGTCATCACCACCGTTTCTTGGATACACACCAGAAGCGCGTGTGAGTAGCATTCTTCTAATTGTAAGCACCTGGCCTTTTCACATGACACGTTAGCTGGGAGATCAGTCATAGAACTATCTCAGTAAGAAGAATATATTTTTGCCTACAGGCATTTCAGTTAGCTAAGCAACCGTTCCTTTTCTCTTTTGTTTCCCAGTGCAACCTGTTTCTGTTTCCCTTCCAATTTCATGTTGTTAATATAACAGATCAACCCTTCGTATCTTTCCAAATAGTATCGATCCATTCATCCCCTCGCTATCCATTCGAGACCTGCTTATGGCGGGTCCGCCATGTGTCACTGGCCAGCGACGTGGCAGCCACGGCGAAGCTTGTTGCTAGTGGCGGGGCCACCACAGACGGATGTGTGGTGTATGCAGAGCGTGGTGTCCTCATGCACATGGGAGGAGCCGGTAGGAGGCAGCACTGGAAGCGGCGAGCAGTGGTCCTGAGGGTGCATGCAGGGTCTGAGGGGAGAGGGTTCAAGGGCAACCCCAAGGCCCTGGGTCATCTCGTTTCTCTGAAACGCTGAAGGCAGTGCAGGGTCTGGGAATCCGCTTTGGACACGTTCCCCTCGGGGTGCTTGTGACTGTTAGTTGGGTTTGGGGTTCAGGAGAGAGAACAGATCTGACCGTGGAGACTCCGGAATGATCAGGATAAAAGAGACGCCATGGGACTGGATTTGATGACCACAAGAGTGGGTGTAGACAGAAGAGAGTTCTGAGGGCTAAGCCTGGGGACCTTAGGAGACAGAGAATCAACATGGGAGAGAGAGACAGAGCCGCTGAGGTGGGAGAGAAACCACGAGGATGTGGAGTCCAGGAAGATAAATGAGAGGGTTTCCAGAAGCAGATCGGGACCAAGTGTAACTAATGCGACGAAGGTGGAGAAAAGAACTTGGCTTTTGAGTGCAGGGGAAGTCACTGCTGACCTTGACAAGAGTGGCTTTGGTGGAAGGATGAGGACAAAGCCTTGAACTTGATTGGAAGGAAAGGTTTTCCTTGCAGCTCCTGTGAACCCGAGCTCCCGCCCCCAACTCAAGGAACAAGGAACCGCTTTCAGTTTCTATCGGCAGATCAAGAGTTTTTATGCACATATAAGTGTCCATGTGTGTCTATAGATAGACAGTTTTTCCTTATTCTTCACTTTTTTTTAACACAAAGGTAGAATACTGTACACACCTCTCATCACCTTGCTTTAAAAAAAAAATGTGTTTTATTGTTTTTGAGAGAAGGTGCGAAAGACAGGGAGAAGGGGGAGGGCCCAGAGCCGTCTCCATAGTTGCACGTCGTTAGTTTTCCACATGGTTTTGTTCCACACAGGTGGGCGGAGGCCGTGCAGGGCAGGAACTGGGCTGGGGGCCTCCCGCATGGGAAGCTCACCCCAGTTCAGCACATGGATCCACACGGGCCGGGGCCGGGATTCGATCCTTAGTCCCGGGGGCTGCAAAGTGAGAGTTCAACCCGCTGAGCCACCCCGGCTTCCCCGAATGTCTTGACACCCCTTGTCCTATGTTTTCTTGGCAAGTGACGTGCACTTATTGACGGTCATTTGACCTCGCAGTTATCCCTGCTGCACTCTTGAAAATGCGACAGCGTTTTCATAACATCTTTTAGGGCGAGGCTGTGTCTGGGGTACAGATTTAGATAACTGGGGTCTTGGGGAATCTGAGGGGGAGCAGATTAAAATGTAATTGGGGGAAAGAGACCAAGGAGCTAAGGCTGCACCGTGAAATAACGTCCCTGTGATGGAGGACAGGGGGTTGTGAGGAGTCGGATGCCCTTAAAGAACAGAGGCAATCTTGAGCTGGAGCAGTGGCAGACTTGCTTGAAAAGGGGGAGAGGTTACGGTCAGTCACCTGCTAACCCCGGTGGACACGCCTGCAGGAAAACAAGCAGCCCCAACGAGGGGCGAGCAGGGCACGCGTGTCCCGGGACAGGTGAGGGGTGGGGTTGGGCAGGAGACAGGCTGCCCCGGCCATCTCCAGCCATCCCCGGCCATCCCAGGAAAATCCACCTCGTCCACAGAAGCGTTCCCCGTTTGTCTGGGGTTTGCACCCAAGTTCCCCGTCTCTGTCAAATTTGAATGTCCCACATTCCACGCTGGGACAAGATATCAAAGATCAGCGCCGTGACTGTTCAAAGGAAGCCATTTCACAACACCCCACGAAGAATGCACACACCTCAGCAATCTTGGCCGCCTGGCCTCCCGTTTGAGATCAAAGATAATCTGGCCCCAGGAGCCAACCTCTGTGTCCTAGAATCAGTGTGAACCCCTCCCTGCCCACCAAGGACAGACTTCATCCCTCCTGCCAGACGCTCGCTGCTCATGCAGCCTCTTGTTTACTAGTAAACCCACACTGCACGCCAATTCATCGCCCTGAATAATTAATCCAGCACGTATGAATAATTCAGCCTCCGTGGAGACTGATCACTGAGAAACCCCGCAGTCTGTGGGCTTTTTCGTGCCATGTGACAGAGGAGCCAAGACGCCTTTGACGAAGCCCCTGTCACAGAGCAGGATACCCAGCCCCACAGGTGACCAGGGGAGGCAACCAATGCCGGCTCCCTGTTTATTTCACTCCCTCATTATTTTACTGTTTTCCTTGAACAGATAAGCTGGACACAGAGAAAGCACCGCTTACGCTTCCTCATTCCCTTTTCTGACTTTCTTTTGGTGAGGGGCAGGTATAAACCCCACCCTGCTGGACAATCTAGTTGAGCCAGATTCCCCAGGACACTAAATATTCCCCCTCTGCCCCCGGGGCCCTGGGGGCGGGGAGTTTGGGGAAATGGTGTCGACCTGTGCAGGTTACAACAATCCCAGTGAGTCCCTGGAACGATGGTGGGGAGCAGGACGCGGTTCATCGGATCCAAGGGGCCTGGAAGGGGTTCTGGGAACTTTGAAACCATCCGGCTCTTGTCTGGGTGTCAGTCACATACCCGCAGAGTCTAGATCTAATGAAAGAAGCTCTGGTCCACGCCACTCGAACTCGCCCATCTGAGCCGGGAGCACAGACCGGCTGGGGGATCAAGACCACTCAGGCTTGTCGATCGGGCCCTCTGGTCAGGAGTGGGATTAAGGCTCACACTGTCCCGCGGGTGGGAGCTGTCTGGCAGCTAACCAGAGACTGAAATCGTCAGGAGCTCCTTCCACGGTGCTTAGAAAAAAGCCTTCTGGGGAAGCTGGGAGGGCTCAGCGGGTTAAGTGCTCGCTTTGCAGCCCTGGGGTCCAGGATCCAATCCTGGCCCCGGCTCTTGGGGACCCACATACTGAAATGGGGTGTGCTTCCCATGATAGAGGCCCCCAGTTTGGTTCTCGCCCCCCGGTTAGGCCCCTGGCTCAAGGGGGGCTTGTCTCCCATGCGGGAGGCCCCCAGCCCAGTTCCTGCCCTGCACGGCCCCCGCCCACCTGTGTGGGACAAAACCATGTGGAAAACTGATGACGTACAACTATGGAGACGGCTCTGGACCCTGAACTCTCCCCCTTCTCTCTGTCTCTGTCTTTGTCTCCATCAAAAATAAATAAATCTTAAAAAAAAAAAAAAAAAGACAGGAAAGCTGGGATGGCTCAGAGAGTTGAGTGCTCGCTTTGCAGCCCCAGGGACCGAGGGTTGAATTCTAGCCCCAGCCCCGGCCCGTGTGGACCCATGTGCTGAACTGGGGTGAGCTTCCCATGTGGGAGGCCCCCAGTTCAGTTCCCGCCCTGCACGGCCCCCGCCCACCTGTGTGGAACGAAACCATGTTGAAAACTGATGATGTGCAACTATGGAGACGGCTCTGGGCCCTCCCCCTTCTCTCTGTCTCTGTATCTCTCTGTCTCTGTCAAAACAATAAAATAAATCTTTTTTAAAAACAAGACATTCACAGAATGAAGAAGAAGGGTTAAAAGAAACACTATTATTTTTCCTTTTCAACATATTCACCCTTGACCCCAGTACACTTTTTTCCAGATCTTTCAGTAAGTTCACTTATACCCTTGGGGAAAAAAAATGTTTTGCTTTTGCCCTCTCATTGCAGCCTTAACCTCTTCATCATCTGTAAATTCTTTCCCTCAAAGCTGTTTTTTCATATTTGGGAACAAATAATAATCAGACAGAGCCAGGTCTGGACTGCAGGGAGGGAGGTTTAATGATTGGAAGCCACAGTCATGAACAGTCGCCAACACAACACCGCTCTTGTGCACGGACATGTTACCGTGCAAAAGCAGCAGCCCTGTGGCCCATTTTCCTCTTTATTTCCCCTTCACAGTCTTTTAACTATTTCAGCAGACTGGAATAGTGCTCTCCAGTTATTATGACACCCTTATCCTCGTCATCGGTCAGCAGGATACCCTCTGTAGCCCCCCAAAACAGTAGCTGTGATTCTCCCAGTCAGTTGGATAGCTTGACGGTGTCCCGGGTGGAGGTTGTCCTCAATCGACTCTCTGCCTTGCTTAAAAAGTCTGTGTCCCTTGCCAACCATGGCTTTCCCAGGGCAACAGTCCCCATAAACCCCTAACATCTCGTCTTCCAAGATGGTTTGAGGTGTTTTCCCTTGTTTTGTGAGGAACGTGATGACGGTGTGAAATCCAATTTTATCCATACTTGGGATTTTCCTCGTGTGCTCCCTCAGTGATATCTGAAAGAACACAGACAAAAGCAGGCTGAAATTGGCACGTCTACTAATCGTACACCACACAAATCGTGTGCACTAGTACTCCCACCTTTCCGATAAACCCCGGTTTCAAACCGCTCTGCATATCTCTTCACAATAATTAATGTCTAAAGTTCCACATTTTGGGGAAGCCAGGATGGCTCAGTGGGTTAAGTGCCCACTTTGCAGCCTCAGGGACTGAGGATCGAATCCCGGCCCCGGCCCATGTAGACCCATATGCTGAACTGGGGTGAGCTTCCCATGTGGGAGGCCCCCAGCCCAGTTCTCACCCTGCTTGGCCCCCGCCCACCTGTGTAGAATGAAACCATGTCAAACACTGATGATGTACAACTATGGAGACGGCTCTGGGCCCTCCCCCTTCTCTCTGTCTCTGTCAAAAACAATAAAATAAATCTTAAAAAAAAGTTCCACATTTTTCAAGTCCAAATAGATTTATGCTCCCTCTTACCCACATGGGGTTTACTACTGACTATTTTCATGGGAGTAACACAAAAGGATCATAGAGCACCTTACACTGCACACATAGTAGGATCATGATTTGCCCTCATGCATTGAGATGTGTGTGGAATGCCCATGTCAGTTACCACAACTTATTTACCATAAAGGAGGCCCAAGGCAATATTACTGCATATGCGGCCTCGATCTTCAAATCTCCCATCACTCACCTTTGCTGCTGCTTGCATCTGTCTACACAGTTAACTTTCCACATAAGCATATTTTCACTTTATGTACATTGTTTATTGTCCTGTCCTGTTTAGAGCATATATGCTATGGCATCGAACACTCTTGTAACTACGTTAGAATAAATAAGAGCCCTATAAGAAATCCTGCTTTCCAAAAACTCAAACATACACGGGGGTGATGTGTATCTCACAATCGGTGGCCAGCCATTTAGAGGATCTTTAAAACAAGTACTTTTTTTAACAAACTCAGGCAAACGAAGACACAACTGAAAGCCATCCAAAATAAAATTAAATACCGATAAACTGTAATGAACACATTAATCGGTAACAAGATCATGTACTATTTTTCAGGCAGGTTTCATGTGAGTACTTTCTAGGGGCACTATTTAAATGAGAACTTCCTGTGGGACTTTTCCAAAGCTGGGAGCCTACCTGGCAGGAGAGCCGGGCGGTGTCCTCGCGGGAAAGCTGGGTCTATCTTCAAGGGAGAGCTGGGTGGTATCCCCGCCCAAGAGCTGCGTGGTATCCTCACGCAAGAGCCGGATACGCGGGAGCCAGGCGGTATCCTCACCCCAGAGCCACATGGTGTCCTCATGCAAGAGCCGGATACTCAGGAGCTGGGCAGGATCCCCCCCTCCCGAGAGCCACGTGGCATCCGCGCGCAAGAGCTGGATACGCAGGAACTGGGTGGTATTCACGCGCAAGAGTTGGATATGCGGGAGCGGGGCAGGATCCCCGCCCCCACCTGAGAGCCGCGTGGCATCCGTGCACAAGAGCCGGATACGCGGGCGCCAGGTGGTATCCCTGCCTGAGTGCCGGATACACGGGAGCCCGGTGGTCTTTCCACCCGAGTGCCGGATACACGGGAGCCGGGCGGTATCCCTGCCGTAGTGCCAGATACGCGGGAGCCCGGTGGTATCCCTGCCGGAGTGCCGGATACGCGGGACCCCGGTGGTATCCCTGCCAGAGTGCCTGATACGCGGGAGCCGGGCGGTATCCCCACCTGAGAGCCGGATACGCGGGAGCCGGGCAGTATCCCTGCCAGAATGCCAGATACGCGGGAGCCCGGTGGTCTTCCCACCCGAGTGCCGGATACGTGGGAGCCCAGTGGTCTTCCCACCCGAGTGCCGGATACGCGGGAGCCCAGTGGTCTTCCCACCCGAGAGCCGCATGGCCTCCTCGCACAAGAGCCAGATACGCGGGAGCCAGGCGGTATCCCCACCCGAGAGCCAGATACGCGGGAGCCAGGCGGTATCCCCACCCGAGAGCCAGATACGCGGGAGCCAGGCGGTATCCCCACCTGAGAGCCAGATACGCGGGAGCCCGGTGGTCTTCCCACCCGAGAGCCGGATACGCGGGAGCTGGGTGGTGTCCCCCACCAAGAGCCACGTGGTATCCTCACGCAACAGCCGGATACGCGGGAGCCAGGCGGTATCCCCGCCCGAGAGCCGCATGGTGTCCTCGGGCAAGAGTCGGGTGGTGTCTTTGCAGAAGAGCTGGGTGGTGCTCTCCCAAGAGAGCCGGGTGGTATTCTCATGGGAGAGTTGGGTGGTATTCTCGTGGGAGAGTTGGGTGGTATTCTCGTGGGAGAGTTGGGTGGTATTCTCGTGGGAGAGTTGGGTGGTATTCTCGCAAAAGAGCCTGATGTTATCCTTGCACAACAGCTGGGTGATACCTTCAGGGGAGAGCCGGGTGGTACTCTCCCACAAGAGCTGGGTTGTATCCTTGTAGGACGGGCTGCTGGTGTTCTTGTGCGAGAGGCTGCTGGTATCCTTGCTGGACAGCTGGCTGGTATCCTTGCAGAAGAGCCGGCTGGTATCCTTGCTGGAGAGCTGGCTGGTATCCTTGCAGAAGAGCCGGCTGGTATCCTTGCTGGAGAGCTGGCTGGTATCCTTGCTGGAGAGCTGGCTGGTATCCTTGCTGGAGAGCTGGCTGGTATCCTTGCTGGAGAGCAGGCTGGTATTCTTGAGGGAGAGCGGGCTGGTATTCTTGTGGGAGAGCCGGCTGGTATTCTTGCTGGAGAGCCTGGTGTTGTTCTTGCACGAGGGGCTGGTGGTATTCTCCCATGAGACCCAGGTGGTACCCTCGGGCAAGGGCCAGGCGGTATTCTTGCAGGACAGCCGGTTGGTATCCTCGCGGAAGAGCCGGGTGGTATTCTCGTGGGAGAGCCGAGAGATATTCTTGCAGGAGAGAGGGCTGGTACTCTCCCACGAGAGCTGGGTGGTATCTTCGTGTGAGAGCCAGGTGGTATTCTCGCAGAACAGCCGGTTGGTATCCTTGCGGGACAGCCGGGTAATATCCTCGCGGGACAGCCGGGTAGTATCCTCGCAGGACAGCCAGGTGGTATTCTTGTGGGAGAACCGGGTAATATGCTCGCGGGACAGCCAGGTAATATCCTCGCGGGACAGCTGGTGATATGCGCGTGACAGAGCCAGGTGGTATTCGCCCGCGAGAGCCGGTGGCAGGAGACGCCATGACGCTTGTGTCTGTGCTGAGGGATCTTGGCTCTCCTCTGCAGCCACCCTGAAGACGCCGCGGCCGGGGACAAAGTGAGACGTCCCTCTGGACCTGCGCTGCTTTAGTATCTCCCCAGGGAGGCGTGGACAAGGGAGGAAAAGGTAAGGAGGAGCTGACTGCGGTGAACCCTGCTGAGGGCTTGGGGGAGGGGTGTGGGGGGTCAGGGAACCGCAGGGGAGGGACTTGGTTGTCCCTGGGGGTGTGAGATGATGTTTGGTGGCGGTGTTTTATGTGCAGCTCCCAGCGCCATTTATGAAGGCTTCGCCTTGGTCCCCGTTCTGCTTTTTTGGTACGTGTTTGGTTTTATGCTCGCACCACCCCAGTTTTTGTGTGTCCGAGGGATGAGGAAAATTGGAATTCAGAAATCGCACACCAAAGGCACAGCGGCGGCTCGCCGCGTCTCCCCACAGGGCCTCCAGTTCACAAGCCGATGGCTACACGGCGCACTGGCCTCACCCCTGTGTGTGAGCGGGGTCTGCAGCAGGCTTGGCCTCTACTAGGGTGACCAGACGTCCCGCTTTGGGCGGGACAGTCCCGATTTTTAACCATTTGTCCTGCGTCCCGCGGCGTTTTAAAAAAGTCCCGATTTTTGGAAAGAATGCACGACAAGCTAGGGAGCGGCGGGAGATAGACCCAATTTTTAATCAAGAACCCCCTTCCCCCCGGTCAATGGTGTCCCGCTTTACCAATGTTACAATCTGGTCACCTTACAGTCTAACCTACTCGGACGGCTTCTCTTTCCGTTGCCCCTGAAGTGAAAGCCTCACTCCCCCCACCCCCCAGGTCACTGGCAGCTTCTCCAACCCATCCTCCCTTCTTTCTCTGACCCCTGTCACCTTCTCTTAGTTCCTCAGCTTGCCCAGCCCTGTCCCACCTCAGGGACATGGTATGCGGAAGACCCTTGACCTAAAGTGTCCCTGCACCGTCCTTTGGGCCAACCTGACTCTTCAGGTCTACCCCATCTCCCGTAGGTCCCTCCTGGGCTTTCTTAAAGTGCATCACTCTTTTTCCTTCATAGCCCTCACCCCCAATTGAAGTTCTGTGTGATTTTTGTTTTTTGGTTTTTTTGCCCTTTGGGGAGCGCCTGGCTGCTCCAGACTGAACGCGAACGTGGTGTGGGTGCCGCGTCTGTTTGGCGCACTGTTGTGAGCCAGCATTTAGCACACACCTGGTACAGAGTATGTTGACAAGGCTGAGGAAAGAGCCATGAGATCGCAGGTGTTTTAAGTCAAGCCGTAGGTTTGTCATAAGGTTCTCCTCACTCAACGACCGAGTTCCATGCCTACGACTTGGTCGTTGAGCGAATGGATCGCTAAGCAAGGAGCGGAAAGGCGGGTGACTTGTGGGGTGTCATGGCGCCCTAGGGCCTGCGTTACAAGTGACGCCACACGTAGAAACGAAATGTGCAGTCCTGCGAACGGTTCGTGGAATGAACACTGACCCACTTCAGGAACAAGACAAAGACGGGGAAAGAAGGTCCCCACCCTGAATGGGTTAAGTGAGGAGAGGCTGTGCAGCCCGTCTTTACTTCCAGCAGATACAGGCTCACTGCCTTTCGTAGCAAGAAAACCGGGCAGCGCTCCTGGGCTCACGCAGGAGCTCGTCATGAGGCCACAGGGCGAGTGAGTCCCAGGACCCGCACGGAGCTGAAAGAGCAGATTTTTCTCAGCTGGGAACCTATGCGTTAGGGTGTCAGAGTGAAACCCAGTTTTTAAAAACCCAAGGTTCTGTAAATACTTTCAAACTCACATTCTCTTGACCAGAGAGGCTCATTAGCCCTCCGGGCAATCTACAGGAATTCCAAAGGCAATGTTATCTGGGCCTCTGTTCCTGCCGCCTTGGTGTGGGTGGAAGAAGAACCCGGAGGGGCGGGGAGGCCGCTGGTCAGGGCTGATTCACCCCTTCAGGGCGTGCTCCGTGCTCACAAGCCCCCCCAACACACAGAACACATGAGGTACTAACGCCCTGTTTCCCCGGAGGTGTAATGGCCTGGACAGCTGCAGAAGCGTGTGTCTAATGAAGGCCTGCCTCACCTCTGAGCCTTCTCTCTCTTTAAAGATTTATTTATTGTTTTTGACAGAGAGAGAGAGAGATACAGTCAGAGACAGAGAGAAGGGGGAGGGCCCAGAGCAGTCTCCATAGTTGTACGCCATCGGTTTTTCCACATAGTTTCATTCCACAGGCAGGCGGGGCTGCACAGGGCAGGAACTGGGCCGGGGTCTCAACCCGGTGAGAACCAAACTGGGGGCACTCCCCAGTTCAGCATGTGGGTCCACACAGGCCGGGGCCGGGATTCGATTCTCAGTCCCCAGGGTTGCAAAGTGAGCGCCTAACCCACTGAGCCATCCCAGCTTCCCCCTTCTCTCTCTTTAAACACAGAGACACAGTCTCTGTCTCTCTCACTGTTGGAGTCTGTCTCTGCGTTGTTTTCTAAATCAGAATAATGCTCCGGTACCTGGAGGGAGTTCTGATACAGCCAGGAGGGAGCAGGTGGGGCGCCGGCTCTCTCCCTCTGGTCTCGCCTTGGCCTTGGCCCTGGTAGTCCCGCACACGCTGTCGAGCTCAGCTGAGTTCAGCTGAAGGTACAGTGGACCTTGGAATCCACTGACCCCCTCGTGTTGCGGCCCCAGGAAGACAGGGCAGCAGGCAGGTGTCCCTGACCTCTCCACCTCCTCCCTGGGTCTCAGCTTAAAGGCCATGCATGTCTCCAGCCTTCCCCACCCCCGCTATCAAGCCAGTTCCTCTGGTTCGGATGCCGGTTCTCTGACACCAATGGGGCATTCTGCACATCACTTTAACTCTGACACGCACGACCTGGAGTTACGGTCGGATCCCACGGATGAAAAGGCACCACCGCCTCCCTCTGCACAACAGCAGCACCTGCGGGGTTCCCAGGTCACCCGTACTTCTCTGACTGAGCTGCAAATTCAAGGGTTTTTGCCACCTGCCTTCAGGTTTGATCATTTGCTGGTGTGATGCGCAAGACTCAGGAAAGTGCTATACCGATGGTTCTGGTTTTATTTTATTTTTAAAGATTTATTTTATTGTTTTTGACAGAGACAGAGACAGAGAGAAGGGGGAGGGTCCAGCACATAAAAGAAAATTTTATATATGCAGTTGTTTCTTTTCTTAAGGATGTTTCTTATCTCCATTCTCTTTGGAAACTAAGTCTTTACTCTCTCCCCTTTTTATATTTTTGTTGTTCCAGTTTATCCCTATTTACTTTTACTTTTTGTTTTAGGTCCAATCGTCTCCTTCAGTATTTCTTTAAATGCTGGCCTTGTGCTGAAGAATTCCTTCAGTTTTTGTATGTCTGCAAACGTCTTTATTTTTCCTACATATCTGAAGGATCACTTTGCTGGGTATAGGATTCTTGGCTGGTAATTTTTCTCCTTTAATATTTTGGATACTTTGTTCCATTCCCTTCTGGACTGTAGAGTTTCTGTTGAGAAATCTGCTGAGAGTCTGGTGGGCTTTCCTTTATAGATTATGGTGTTCTCTGTTCTGGCTGCCTTGAGGATTCTTTTTTTGTCTTTGACCTCTGACATCTTCAGTATAATGTGCCTTGGAGAGGGTCTGTTAGGATTCAAGTAGCTAGGGGTCCTGTTTCCTTCTTGGATTTGAGGTTCCAGTTCTTGTAATAGATTTGGTAAATTCTCATCTATCTGAGTAAATTATCTGAGACCACATTGTCCTGTGCTCCCTCCAGAATACCTATTATATTATTTCTAGTGGAGTCAGATAGCTCTTGTAGGTATCTTTCATTTCTTTCAGGTTTTAGGGCTCTCTCTTCTTTCTTCTGTGACATTTCCATATTTTTGTCTTTAATTTCACTAATTCTTTTCTCCATCTGGTCAGCTCTGCTTCCTATGCTAGCTATTTCATTTTTCATTTCTTTTACTGTGTTGTTTATATCTAGGATTTCCATTTGATTCTTTTTTATAAATTCAATTTTTTTTTCTAAGGTCACTTAGCTCCCTCTGTGTACTCTACCAGTTTTCTTTGATCTCTTTGAGTGTTTTCAGAATTGCAGTCTTGAATTCTCTGTCATTGAGCTCATATGTTTCCATATCTTCAAGTTCCTTTTCTGGAGATTTTCTCTTTCTTTATGAGCACCTTTGTTCACAAGGGTATTCATTGCTTTTGGAGCATTTCTTTCCCTGGACATGAGGACTTTTCCCCTGTTAGATGTGAAACAATCTTTCCTTTATTTCCTAGCTGGTGTTGCTGCAGTGTCTTATAATATTTTCTCTTGTTTGTTTGGTGCTCTCGCAGTGGGAGACTTCTTAGAAGGCGGGCTTCTCTTTGACTCAGTAGCCCTGGTCTCTGTGTGCCTCGCCTTTGGGAAGGTGTGGTGGGTGATGATTTTCTATGCTTCCGCAATCCCACCACAGTCAGAAGCTGCCACACGTGTGCTTCAGTTTTCCGAGATCCTTCTGCCAGCTCCAGCGGGAAGAGTGGGGGCCACGTTTGTTGGGAAAGGCACAGGTCTGATTGTGTCACAGGGTAATGGCGGCTTCTGGCAGCAGCCCACCAAAGGCAGGCCGTGGGCGAGGCTGGTGGGCGAGCCCTGGGAGACAGCGAGGGGAAGCAGCCAGGCTCCCGGTTGGGGCCCCACCTCACTGAGGGCCACTCTGCACCCTGCCACCAGCACACTCCCGGTGTCAGCGCTCCAGCCACCAGAACGCCCGCCTCTGGCTCTGGTCACCAGCCTCACACTCCACAGGCCCCCAGCTGCAGCCACCGGACTCAAGCGCCGGCAGCCAGATCTTCACTCTGGTCACCCACGTGGATCTCCAGCTGCTGCTGGGGCCGTGCTCTGGTGTCTGCACCTCCACCTCTGTCCGCTCCAGGCCTCCCACCTGCCCAGCTTTGTTCTGCTCCTGGACCCGCGCCCCCAGCTCCCACCTCCGTCCGGCTCGGCTCAGCCTCTGGGTGGGTCACCGGGTGGGTCTCCGGGTCGCGCTCCGTGGTGGGTTTCCACACAGCTCCCTTTCTCTCACTCACTCACTTCCATTGCTCCAGCTTTAGGTGTTTTCTCACGCTGAGTAGCTTCCTCAGCCGAGGCTGTGTGTTACTTAAGGATTCTCTGGTTGGATTTTGGTCGTTTAAATGGCTGTCTTTTCAGGAGAGGTTTCAAGAGCTCCTCTCCTGCCATCATCTTGATGATGTCCAATACCGTTTTTTTTTGTTGTTTTGTTTTTTTTGTTTTTTTTTTTATCTTTTCACATTTATAGAGAGAAATTATCTTTTTGTCTTCAGTGCATAGTTATTTCTATTTTACTTTTTGACAGATAGAGAGAGAGACAGAGACAGAGACAGTTAGAGAACCGAACTGTGGGAACTCCCCAGTTCAGCACGTGGGTCCTGCCTGGGCCGGAGCCGGGATTCGATCCT
>PVKE010016902.1:0-31393 GCA_004027555.1 Craseonycteris thonglongyai | reverse complement strand
GAAATGCAATGCCAAAGATCACACTGACAGATTGTTTTTTTTTATGTTTTCTTTTATGTTTTTTTAAATGATTTTATTATACGTGTGTTTTTTATTTACTTTGTATTACGTTTTGTATATATGTTTCTTTGTGTGTATATAATTTGTACAATAAATTTATTATTTTAAAATTATTTTTGTTTATTTTTTATTCTTGTTCTATAATAAATATCCTTAGAAATAGCTGGTGCCCGCCACCCTACCGATATTTTAGAATGTGCCCTAGGGTATAAAAAGGTTGGGAACCCCTGATCTAGAGGATCTAAAAGCAGCAAACATATCACATCCAGGCATGAATTTCCTGTGGGATGATGGCAGATCTACCTGAGATGCATCACCTTTCATCCTGGGACTTTGACCCCCACTATGAACACTCGTGTCATTTGGGCAGGCTCTCCTCCTGGACACCCGGTCCACCACCCCAGGGCGTACATTGCTCCTCAGGGACAC
This sequence comes from Craseonycteris thonglongyai, assembly GCA_004027555.1. Classification (NCBI taxonomy): domain Eukaryota; kingdom Metazoa; phylum Chordata; class Mammalia; order Chiroptera; family Craseonycteridae; genus Craseonycteris; species Craseonycteris thonglongyai. The sequence goes on along the minus strand of PVKE010016902.1, from coordinate 30,904 downwards.
TGCAGCCTGTCCGGGCCTCCAATTCAAAGGGTCGAAGTGGGAGAGCCAACCCCTCTCTCACTCCCTCTGTCCCCAGGGGAGCGAAACAGTTTACTTTTCGGCAGCTTGGTGAGCCTTGCCACGATGATGCCCTTTCCACATCTGTCTCCTTAGAGCCACTCTTCTGAGACCTGAGGGACTCTTGTCATCCAAGTATAACAAGTGTGCACAACGGGGGTCCATTGCTCTGTAGGTGCCAGCTTCGTGTCACTGCTAACAGTCTGCTCGATAGCAGGTACAGCTGAGATTTCACTTACTCGCTGTTTGTATAGGTATCTGCCACCAATCCTGAAAATAACTTTTGTTTCCTCATATACCATGTCCCTTTTCTTTCTGGGTGCATTCATTTCTCTTCTCTTGGGGTGTTTGATGGCTGTGCTCAGCCAATGTCTGTGAGTTGTTGGGCTTTGGCGAGCTGGGGTTTGGGGACACAAGGTGGTGCTTCTCACAGTGGCTGGGGGTGCCTGGCCCATTGTCTGTCTGCTCAGCACACCCCACAGGGCAGCCCTGCTGGCTCCTTGGCATCATGTGGGCCAAGCACCAGGATGGTTGACTATATTTGTGTTCAAATCAATGAGCTGCTTTGTCACCACGTGAACTCACAGGAGGTAAGAGCATGCAGGTGTCCATGGTACTGATGAAGTGACCCCCGTGCAAGAAGGCTATGCGACCACAATTCCATGTTCACACTTCACTTCCTTAGGGTTCAGAAACAGAGGTTCATGTCATGATATGGGGCTGTCTGCCTTAGAGAGGTGATGTCTCTAGGGGACCAAGCATGATGGCATCTTCCAAAGATGTCAGAAACCAACTCTGAGTTGTGAAGAGTGGGGCTGAATGTCTGCTTAAAGTTATAACCATCTCCCAACCCACACGTTCCATCTGCTCTCGGTCACGAGGGCTGAGAGAAAGGCCCCATGTGTGCCAGTCTGGGTTAGCTTTCTAAAGAATGGCTTGTGAGAAAAGGAGCTGCCCGAGGCCACCCCCCAGAGCAGGCAGTGTGTGGCCGGCTCCCTCATTCCTCCCAATAAGATTTGTTGAGTCTAATAAATATTCCTGAGAATATTTGCTCAGTAGATCACCTGAGCCCAAATCCCTGTCTTAGTTCCTGCTTTTAGGGAATCTGACCTAAGGTACATGGTCACCATTGACCAGGATTGTGTCATTAGCCTAGGATAAATAGGGTGGTGTCCTCAATTCATTCTAGTAATGCCCATCCCGTCCTTTTCTTTGCCTCTCCCCAACCCTTTCTCTCTTTTCTCCTGCTTTGCTGTTTTATATAGCTGCACATACACTTGCCTACCAATCCACTCATCCATTTATCCACCCTTCTGCTCATCCATTCATCCAGAGACTGACCTTCAAACCCTCCTGGGAGGTAGAAATATCAGGATCCAGATTCTGCCCAGATGGAGAGCACCTGCGACCAACTATATCTTTGGGACTGGGCTTCCTTTCTGTTTCTCTAGAGCAGGGGTCCCCAAGTCATGGGCCGTGGACTGGTACTGGTCCCTGGCTGGTTAGGAACTGGGCTGCATAGCAGAAGGTGAGCATCAGGCAAGCAAAAGAAGCTTCAACTGTGCTTATAGCCGCTCCCCATTGCTTGCATTACTGCCCAAGCTCTGCCTTCCATCAGTGGCATTAGATTCTCATAGGAGAGCAGACTGTATTGTGAACTGCGCAGGCAAAGGATCTAGGTTGCTCTATCTTTATGAGAGTCTTAACGCCTGGTGATCTGAGGTGGAGCTGAGGCGGTGATGCTAGTGCTGGGGAGCAGCTGCAAATACAGATTCACATGAGCAGAGAGGTTTGACTGCACAGAGACCATCATAAATCAGTTGCTTACAGACTCATATTCAAAACCCTATCAGTGAGTGGCAAGTGGCAATGAAGCTGCATTGGTGGCAGGCTTTATAGTGGCAAGTGAGTTGATGTACTTCAATTGTACAGCTGCATCTGGCGGCAGCTTTAAGTCAGAATCCGACACTTACTTTAGTCTGTGTGGCCTGCCCATTATTTGATTTACCACTTCCATCCACACCTCTTTCCTGCACTGTGCACTTGTCTCAGCCACAGTTTTGGTAAGCCCACGAGCTAACCCTAGACAAAATGAGTAAAACGCTAACGTCACTGAAGAGCTCCTTTGTAAAGGGGGAAAGACCCAATAATGAGACAGCAGAAGACTCTAAGACTGCGAACACAAAGGAAGCTGCATTTAAAAGAAAATACCGAGTCCTACTGATTTACAGTAGGTTCATTGCAACAAGTGATTTAGATTCTCCAAGCCTGCTTTGTATAGTATCTGGCAACCGGCTATTCAACGAAGCCATGAAACCTTCAAAACTGCTTCACCACATGGAGACCAAACACCCTGCATTAAAAGACCAGCCTTTGGAGTTTTTCAAAAGAAAAACATGTGAACATGAAGAACAATTATTGAAGGCCACCACTTCGTCCGATGTGTCTGCACTGATAGTGTTACTCTCAGTGGCTAACCGCACTGCTAAAGCTAAGAAGCCCTTTGCTGTTGGTGAAGAGTTGATCCTGCTGCTGCTAAGGACATTTGTTGTGAACTTTTAGGAGCGGCTGCAGTTCAGAAGGTGGCACGTGTTCCTCTTTTGGCTACGACCATCACGGGACGAAGTGATGAAATAGCAGAGGATACCGAGGTACAACTGTTAGAGGATTAATGAGGCACCATGGTATGCAGTCCAGGCATATGAGTCTACCAATGTTGACAACAAGGCAACAATGCTTGTTTTTGTTTTGATATGTTTTTCAGGAGGATGTGCATGAGAATGTGTTATGTGCACTTTTGTTGCCAACCAACACCACAGCTGTAAAACTATTTAAGTCTTTGAATGAGTCCATATCAAGAAAACTGGATTGGTCATTTTGTGTCGGTACACGCACGGACAGATCGGCTGCCGTGACTGGACGGCTTTCTGGTTTCGCTACTCAGGGCAAAGAGGTTGCTTCTGAGTGTGGGTCTATGCACTGCATCGTCCATTGAGAAATGCTGGCTAGTCGAAAAATGTCACCTGAACTTGACAACGTTTGCAAGATGTGGTTAAAATGATCAATCACATTAAAGTACGTGCTTTTGTCTGTTTGGGCAGCTCTGTGAGGACTGGACAGAGCATGCACACTTATACACAGAAGGGAGATGGCTTCTCAAGGTAGATCACTGGCCAGAGTTTCTGAGTTATGAGAGCCGCTCCAGAGATTTCTGTTAGAAAAGTGGTCACCACTGGCAGCACATTCAGTGACACCGAATGGGTTGCAAAACTTGCTTACTTGTGTGACATAGTCAACCTGCCCAATGAACTCAATCTGTCAGTTCATGGGAAAATGACAGTTGTGTTCAAGCTGACAGATAAAGTGGCTGCAGTCAAAGCTAAACTGGAATTATGGGGGCATTGAGTGAACATTGGGGGTTTTGACACGTTTTAAACATTAGCAGAGATTTTGAAAGAGACTGAGCCAGGGCCTTCTTTCTTCCAGCTGGTGCACGATCACCTATTTTAGCTTTCAGAAGAGGTTGAGCATTACTTCCAACCATAAAACATCCCTAAACAGGGAAGAAATGGATCTGAGACCCATTTGTGAGTAAGCCAGGTGGATCGGCTTTGTCGGTGCTAGAGGAGGATCAACTGCCTGAGATCGCAAATGACGGTGGCCTTACAAGTATGTCTGAGACAACTTCTAATCTCTATGTGTTCTGGATTAAATCAGGGAGGAATATCCCGAGATCACCACAAAAGCACTGAAAAGCCGGTTTCCATTTCCCACATCCTATCTGTAAAGCAGGGTTTTCTGCATCGACAGCAACCAAAACGAGATTATGGAGTAGACTGCACATAAGCAACATACTTCAGGTGTCACTATCCCATCACCCCCAGATCAGACTGTCCAGTTGCAGGAAAACAAACTCAGGGCTCCCACTGATTCTACATTTTGATGAGTTGTATAATTATTTCACTATATATGACAATGTCATAATAATAGAAATAAAGTGCACAATAAACGGAATGTGCTTGATTATCCCCAAACCATTCCCCCCACTTCACCCAGTCCATGGAAAATTTATCTTCCACAAAACTGGTCCATGGTGCCAAAAAGTTTGGGGACACCTGCTCTAGAGAATGGGTACGGCTGGGAAACGGCAGGATGGGTGCCATTGCTTCCGGCCGAGAAGAACGCCCCGGGACCTGGCTTTGTGGATCCTGTACAACTCGCTTTTAAGGATGCTCTTTGCCATTGCACGAGCTTGTTTTCCTAGAGGCTCACTACCTGGCCCCAGGTCACTGGCAGAAGCAGGAGAGGGAGTGTTTTCCCCTTATAGATGGTGTAGGAAGAATTGAGGTGAATTATCCGACTGCTGTGTGAGTGCTTTATTGATTACAGAGCGCCAATCAAATGAACTGTCAGAAGAGAATGCAGATGGCACCGTGCAGAATGGATTTTCTATGTCCCCTAATTGCATTATTTCAATCAGCAGGTGAGCATTGTGTGGCCTGCGGTGGGACTGGGTGGGGGTGGGGGGAGTGGGGGTGGGTTGACACACTGTCTGGGCCAGGCTGGGGTTTGAATGTCACAAGTATTTTAATATCAAGACTGAGGCATTAATAAAATGGGTCTGGATCGCTTTATGGATTCATGCAGGTCAAGGGCAGGATTTCAAGCATGTGCTTGCAGGACAGGATGCTTCCCTACCCTTGCATTTGGAAGACATGTCAGTCCCTAGTGCAAGCAGATTGAAACTACTCTCTCCTACTCTTCGTGGTACTGCTTAGCACTTAGAAACACAAGCCCTAGTTCAAATCTCAGTTCTATTCCTTACCAGGTGAATGACCTTTGGCAAACTACTTAACCTCTCCAGTCCTCAGTTTCCTCATGTGTAAAATGGGGTTGATAATTGTACCTTCCTCACAGAGCTCCCATAAGGATCGAAGGAGATCTTGTATACAAAGTATTTCGTACCGGGCCTGGCGTGTAGTGGGTGCTCAGTATACGTGAGCTCTTTTTCCTGAAGGCCATTAACCTTCTTTTTGGGCACTTGGAAGTTTAGAAGGGCATGACCATCCTGTGGCCTGGCAGCCTGGGTTCTGAGGGGAAGAGCTTCCTCCCCATTGGGGTGGTGCTGGCGAACGGCAATTGATCAGGGAATTCCAACCCAGTGAGACCCATGGTAGAAACTTCTCTGTACCAGGCTGCTGCAACTCCCAATGGAGAACCTTTAGAAAGTTCTAGACAAGGGCTGGACAGACGTGTGGGAAAAGGGTGGGCAAGATTTGTGGGGCCCCAGCCTAGACTCTGGCATCTCAATGAAGTAAAAGCCCTGTTTCCATCATCTTGGGCCTGGTAGCATCCCTGACTTCTGTATACCAGGCTTGCAACTTGGGCATACCTTTGGCTGTCCACGTTGTGGTCACTTGTTCCTGCCATCGAAAATCCTTTTTTTTTCATGTCCTACCATGTCTCCTTTCTTGGACAAGTGCATTATCTCTCCCAGAAGGAAGGAGGTGGCAGGTAAGGAGCAGTGCTGAGATAGCATGGGGGCCCAACTTGCTATTGGGGGAAGCAAGTAAGTTCTTTGGGTTAGGACAACTATTTTCATTTCCACCACTATGGTCAAGAAGAGTGGCCTGGGACAGGCAGAGGAGGGAACTGGGGCCTGATCAAGCCCACAAAGACTCAGTAATGTGGCCTGTCCTTAGGCCTTGGCCAGACCTGTCCAGATTACAGGCAGAGGGAGGAGAGGCTCAGACCACATCCTCATCCCACACCCTTCACCAGGGTCTGCAATATGCAATACAAGGGCTGGCCGGAAAAAAAAATCCAGCCATAAATGCCTCTATTTTTTATATTACACAGCTGGATACTTTCTGGACAGCCTTCATATTCTTTGCCTTATAAGAAAACATACAGCCTGTAATCCAATAAGTCTTTGTGGTCTGAGCCTGTATAGTGGGGTGGGGGGGGGTGGGGGAAGGGGAGAAGAGATGGAGACAGAAAGAGAGGGAGAGAGGGGGAGAAGAGAGAGAGAGAGAGATACTGGGAAGAAGAAGCCCAGTGAGTCTTTCCATCTGGCTGGGCAGAAGCCCTTGGTTGAGGGCACCCTGGCCAGGATGGGCTGCTTCTACTCAGTAAACCAGGGACAGAATGAACACATCCAAAGAGCTAGCTGGTTACTCCAAGCTCTGAGAAATGTAGACACTGTCTATAAAGGCCCCACAAGTGTTCTCAGCTCCTTTTCCCCATGCACAGTAAAATTCCAGTGTACCGGTAGATGTATCTCCAGTGTTGGTATGCTGGCTTCTTCCGGAATCAGCCTCTCACCTTGTTGGATCCATGATCGACACTGACAAAGCTGGAGTCCATCTGAAATCTGCTTCCTGCTGGTCCCCGGGAGCCAAGCCTCAGGTTGGACACCAGCAAGGTGCAGATGCAGTTGAGGGTCAGCGAAACCAGGAGGACCAAGGGCTTTGGCTCTACTTCCTTAGCTTGTGCCATATCTGTTTCCTCCCTTCCCTCTCCACCAGCACTCACCGGGTTCATATACCACGGGCTTCTCTTGACTGGACTGTGATGCTGTGGTTGGCTCTAGGTGAGGATAAGAAGGGTCACAAGTAATGTCTGACTGGCAAATAACCAAAGCATCAATGTTTCATATAATTTACTTTTTTCTAGACTAACAGATACAAGGTTGTTGTTTTAAATCTCACTTTCCTTCTGCTCTTTTGATGGGTGGCGAGAGATGCCATTACAAAAGGAGTTTGGGGAATTGCGTGGGGCCTGTGGCCTCTGTTACCTAGGTCAAAGCCTGTGGCATGGAAATGCCCATAGGAGTGGGTCAGGCACGTGGACACTGCTGGAATTAAAGTAATAACTGGTGTCCTGAACTTTTAAACAACCTCCTAAGAGATCTTCTTGCCTTTAGTCTTGCCTCCTCCTATTTACCTCCCATACTTTGGACAGAAAGATTGTTCTAGAATACAACTAAGCGTATACTCCATGGCTTCCTTTCCCCAAGGGCGAAGCCCACATTTCCTGGAAGGCTACTTGGTCTGGACTATAAGGCCCTGCACAATGCATTCCCTGTCCCCCAACCTCCAGGCAAGCTGCTACTTGTTACCTGATAGTGTGAAGGCCAGAGGTGGTGCAGTGATATATTAATATCATATTTTTCCATGTATAAGACACCCTCATGTATAAGATGACCCCTCCTTTTCTACCCCAACATTAAGAAACCAGTACATGGGTTCCATGTATAAGACAACCCCGATTTTTGGTTTAACAATTTTAGACAAAAGTAACATCTTACACACAGAAAACTATAGTAATTGAGTTATAATGGACATATAGCATTGTATTAGTTTTGTATGTACAACACATTGATTCAATATTTGTATTTATTGTAAAATTATAATCACAATAAGTCTAGTTAACATCTGTCACCATACATAGTTCTACACTGTTTTCTTATGGTAAGAACTTTTAAGATTTACTCTCTTAGCAACGTTCAAGTATGTGATACAAGGCCGGAGTATTTTAAAGTAAATCAGCTTCATGTCATTCTGTCTATATATTTAGTGTAAATCTCTAAAAATGGGAGTATTTTCTCACATAGCTACAATGTCATATATCATATCTACTAAAATGAACAATAATCTTTGGTATTGTCTAATACCCATCCATAATGAAATTTCCCTTTGGATCCTGATTAAGACAAACCAATTGTAAATACATTTTGTAAAAAATAAAATAAAATAAAATAAAAAAGTCCATGTATTACATTGAGTTGCTATGGTATTGTTAAGCTATGTCCTTAAATTTTTTGACATGCCTCTCTTCAAAAGATGGAGACAAGGTTCCCTCCCCTTGAACATGGGCTGGAGTTAGTGGCTTGCTGTTTTAGGAAGCATGGAGCAGAAGTAACAGTACATGACTTCCAAGGCAGGGTCACAAAAGACAGTGGATCTTCCACCTTGTGTCCAAGAGAAGCCAGGTGCTGTGTTGTGAGGACACTTAACGCCTGTGGAGAGGTCCGCACGGGAGGCACTGAGGCCTCCTGCTAGCAATGAGTATCAACTTATCAGCCACGTGAGTGAGCAAACTTGGACGTGCGTTCTCACTTCTAGTCAGACCTTCTGATGAGCCCTCAGCCCCAGCTCATACCCTGCCAGCCACCTCAAGAGCATCCCTGAGTCCAACCACCCAGCCAATCTACTTCCAAATTCCTGCTCCACAGAAACTGTGAGGTAATAGACATTTATTGTTGTTTCAAGCCACTAAATTTTGGCAGTGCTTTGTTATGCAGTGGTAGATAACTAAAAGTTGTTATTTTTAAAAGAATGTTTTAATCTAGAGCATACCGCCCCTTCTATTTTTATTTTTTTATGCTCTGGAAACTGAGTCTGTTGTTTTACAGACTGTCCCACTGACTGGATTGGTCTGTTAACTTCCCTGTAGTGTAATTTAATATGTTCCTCTGTCCTCTGCATTTCCTGCACATGGACATTAGCTCTAGAACCTTGATTTCCGAACAGTATATATATTTTTTAACAAATCTTTAATTAATTTATTTTTGACAGAGAGAGAGAGAGAGAGAGAGAGAGAGAGAGAGAGAGAGAGATACAGAGACAGAGATAGAGAGAGAAACAAACTGGGGGAGCTCCCCAGCTCAGCACATGGGTCCACATGGGCCGGGGCCGGGACCCGACCCCCGGTCCCCGGCACTGCAAAGCAAGCGCTCAACCCACTGAGCTATCCTGGCTTCCCTGAACAGTATTTTTGACAAGAATACGTCACAGGTGGTTCTTTGTGCATAAAGTGCTGAGCGTCAGGAAGCAGCCAATGTCTGGGTGTTCCATGTTCAGTAGTATTAAGACTGGTCAGAAAGTTCAGGGGGTCTGGCAACATTTTTGAACTTCAAAGGCAAAAGGGAAAAATTCTATGTGTAAACATATACAGTGTTCCCTCGCCACTTCACGCTTCATGTTTTGTGGCTTCAGTGCTTCGCGGGGTTTTCCAAAATATTCATCAAAAAATAAAAATGAAAAAATACAACCATGTTGGCAGCCACATTGCGGAAAGGAGCGTTGTTTCATGTGGATGCGCGAGAGAGAAGGATCCCTGCATGTCAAATAAAGATGAGGTGACTCAGAGTCCATCCCACGGGCTCTCATAAAGGCGCGTGATTGGTTTCCGGTGCGACATCGACCCATGAGAGGACGAGTGGCTTTATCCCTGTGAGCTGATTGTCTGCGCATCATCGCAGCCTCACCTAGCATCTTCTCTTGTTGTAGCTCGCCAGTCTTGTCCATGATGTTGACTGTCCCGCATACTGTATTTTAGTGTTGTGTTGGCGATAACTTGTTTTGTTTAAGCGATCACTATTTTTTATTAATTAAGCCCTTATAATGCCGCCTAAGCGCTGTGCCCCTGCGAAAGCTTCCTCCGGGGAGCCCAAGAGGAAGAAGATGATGACCATCAGCGAAAAAGTGAAACTTTTAGATATGATCAAAGAGGGCAGAAGTTGTGCATCTGTGGCACGCCATTACGGGGTGAATGAATCTACAGTGCGGTACATCAAGAAAGAGGAAGCAAACATCCGCAAAACGGCTTCAATAACCTTCAATAAAGAAGCGAAACCTGTGGTAACTCCGCGTAATAACAGAATTGTGAACATGGAAGCTGCACTGGCATCGTGGATTGCTGATTGCAGGAAAAAGACAGTGAGTTTGGACACTAACATGGCAAGAGCGATGCAACAATTTGCACAAGACATTGACGACAATATGGTTCGAGCTGTCGAGTTCAGCCATCGCGTTGACGGGGTTATGTCCTTGTACAGGGGCATTTTGAAGGAAAAGAAAAAACAAAGACAACAACTACCCATCACCATGTTTCTCTCCAAGGTAAAGCCCCCGGCTCTCCCGTCAGCGCTTCCAGCAGAAGAGTCTCCGAGTGAGCCTAACGCTTCTACAAGTCAAGTGAGAGCCTCTCCTCCGCCCCCCACACAAGACTTCGCCTCTCTCAGAAAGCAATGTTGATTCATGTTTATTACTGTATAAGGTTTTGTAATTCACCTTATTAATTAGCACTGACACGTTTAAGTAAATACGTATACTGTTGTAATTTTTGTCTTAAATGAGTAACGTATGAATACTGTTTACATATTTAAAACATTCTTGTACCCGCATACACGAAAATTCCTAGGGGCAAATCCTACTTCGCAGTTTTTCAGCTTTTGCGGAAGGCTCTGGTCCCCATTAATCGCGAAAAACGGGGGATCACTGTAGTTAGAAAAACTGGGGAAGCCGGGACGACTCAGCAGGTTGAGTGCTCACTTTGCAACCTTGAGGACCAAGGATCAAATCCCGGCCCCGGCCTGTGCTGACCCATATGCTGAACTGGGGTGTGCCTCCCATTCAGGATGCTCTCAGTTCAGTTCTTGCCCCCCAGTTCCGCCCCTGGCTCGAGGGGGCGTGCCTTCCATGCAAAAGGCCCCCAGCCCAGTTCCTGCCCTGTGTGCCCCCTCCCCCCACCTGTGTAGAATGAAATCATGTTGAAAACTGATGATGTACAACTATGGAGACTGCTCTGGGCCCTCCCCCTTCTCTCTCTCTCTCTGTCAAAAACAATAAAATAAATCTAAAAAAAAAAAAAAAAAGAAAGGTAAAAGAAAAAGCAAGTTACCCACCATGGAACACAATTGAAATCTAAGAATTTTATAACCAACCAAGCTGGTTTTGAGGTGTGAGTCAAAGCAACAGAACGACTGATCCTGAGATGCAAAAGATCAGAAATATATACCAACTGCGTATACTTTTGAGGGAAAAACAGCTTGAGGGTGTATGTCATTTATCGGTGCATTCATTTGGTTATTCAACAAATATTTGAGAACTTCCGGGTGCCTGGGTAGGGGCTGGAACCTGTCTAGGAAGGAATGAAGCTGAGGACTTGAGCACGGAGAAGCCATGCATGGAATGAAGGGCCACTTGATGAGGCTGGAGCAGTGACACGCGGTAAGAAGTCCAAGTAAACACCATCCATCTGGCTGTAAACAGCCTAGCTCGAGTGTGGTTCCAAGCCCGCTCCACGGCCTCCGCCTTCAGGGGCATCTGACTGCAGGTGGGGTGGACAGCTGGGGAGGCCCTGGGCAGAATCTCGTGTGGAGCAGGGAAGAGCATCGCTGTGGGGACACAGAGCTGGGCAGGCAGCCGCGGCAGTGGCTGATCCCAAGTGGGAAAGCAGGGGAACCCAGGAGGCAGACGGTGCAAGGGGAAGTGAGCAGTGCTGGTGAGAGTAGTTCTGCTGCTATGCAGGTCGGGGTGAAGCCTACTGATGGCTGGGCTTTCTAGAAGTTTCTAGCCCTGTTCCTGGGGCTGGATGAGGGATGTGGAGAGCAGACATGTCCCCAGAGATGTGCAGGGTGCAACAGAGCTGGCACGGCCAAAGCCCTCCAGTTCTGCCCGGTGCTCTGCTGTGGGAGTTCTGAGGTCTGTATGCTCTAGCTTGATGTGTGGCCTTGAGGTGTACCTTGACTGCTCTGGTCTCCTGTGATATCCGCAGCATTAGCCTGCTCTCTCTCTCCTGTACCGTGAGTAGCAGTGCTGATCGGAACAGTGTTTTGAGCTTTTTTCCAGAGTGTGGATGACTTGCTTGTGCCAGGGCTATTGTAGTTCAGGTCCAAGGACACTGACAACTTGATCTTAACCTCCCTGAGAGAGCGCTCCAGGGTGGGCCTCTGAACCAGGCAAGGAGAGTGTGCTCAGCCTAAATTGTGCCTGTTGTTTCTTTGGCCCTTCTCTTGCTGCTGATATACAGGGAAGTCGGGGATCAGTTCTCTGGCCTGCCTGCCATGTGCACCCCCCGCCCCCCAACTGCCTGCCAGTCCCAAAGCGGGTCAGGGTCAGAGCAGCCCTCTGGCTGTGAAGTATCCTGGTCGGGGCCAGAGTAGGCATGCCTGTTCCCAAGGTCCCCCCTCTTTTTACCTCTAGGACCCATCTAAGATATTAACTATATTTTTTTGGGTCATATTTCTTACTCCTTTTTTTGGTTTGTTTAATTTTCTGCCTTTCAAGTTCTACTGTGTTCCCTAATTGCTCCAGAAGCCAGACAGATGGGTGGGTGTCTTTAGCCAAAATATAATTTAGAAATCATCTCAAAGTAAATGAGAAGTTCAGATGTTTCCGTTAACTTGCATGCCTCTCCTTGATGGCTAGTTTGCCACCATAAGAGTTTCCCGTTCTTAATAAGCCATCTGGGCCTGGCCGGGCCTCCCTCCAGAAGGTGTCTAAAAGCTTTGCTGGCCTTGGCGAAACGCACTGTTGGCCAAAAATGACCAACTGGAGCGTGAGTTCCCTCAACTTGTGTAGAATTGGGGGTAATTCCGGCTGAGGAAGGCATGCCAGATCATCTTGTTCCACCTCCTCCATTGTGTGGCTGTGGGACCTGTGGCCTGGGTGGGATCACTGCTGAGAATCAAAGCAAAGTCTCCTGACTCCTGGGTTAGCTCCCTTTCCTTAACATGGAGCCTGCCACAGGGAAGGGGCTTAATGCATCTTGTTGGAAGAATGAATGGATGATCTTCTTTAAGGGGATTCTTGAGAGTCTGGGGGAGGGGGACATGGCTGAGAGACTTGAACTCCTACTCTGTTCACTTTGGGATTCCCAGCCACTGCCTGAGAAATAAGAAATGGATAAGGTTGTCTCTTCCCATTCCACTTTCATATCTGGTCTTTAGTCTCATGGATCGGGACTTCAGTCTGTTGAGATAAGGAGAATCAATTCCTAAAAAAGACTGCTATGGTCAGGCGAACCTCATAGTTAATGTCACTCAGGTTTGCACTGTAGAAGTCATTTGACTGGTTTTTAGTGTACGGGGGTCTACCAGATGACTAGGTGATTGTGTTGCTCTACCAGAGACTCTTGGAGACCGTGGAACTGCTCTGACCCCCAGAAGGTTGTTGGTGAGCACAGAATATGAACCAGGAATGTTGGGGTTTTAGGGATTTTCCTGCTGAGCTCACCCTTTTGTTCGTGAGGCTGCATCTTGTAATGCCTGGGGCAGAGTCTTTTCGGAATCTGACATTTACCTCTCTGGATTGGGGAGGGGATGGCTAGTGCAAAGAACGGGATTCTCTCTGCATCTCCTCGCTTTCTGAAATCATGTAATCTTGACATTTTATTTCTTTTTCTTTTTTTTTCTTCCACTATCAGTAGATTAAATAGATTAAGTAGATTAAGTAGATTAAATAGACTATCAGTGGTTAAATTTACCACTTAGTCTATAGGTGGTAGTATATTGAGCTGGGAGAAATGAATGTCGCCCAGAGGTCTTGGGCCTGAAGTTGAATGCAGTAACTGGGTAGTACACTGGGCTGTTTCCTTTTGGGAAGGGGTGAGATGGTAACACAGCGATAGAAGGTGAAACTTTTCATCTCCACAATTAACACTGGTTGGTCACTTCCTGGGTAGTGGGCACTGTGCTAAGACTTCACATAACGTTATTTCCTTACTCCTCCCAGCTAGCCTTAATAGGGACATTATTTCTTTTTATGAAGGAGGAAACAGACGCAGAAAGTTTAAGTAGCTCTCCTAATGTCATGGGTTGGTTAAACCAGGATTCAAGCCGTGACAGTGGCTCCAAAGCCCTATATTTCCTCTCTTGCTCTCTTCCTTGTCTGCTTCCATCTGATATACGTTACTAACAACTAAAGAACCTTATCTGATACCCTCCCCACCTCTTCCCCCCCCCCCCCCCCCCAGTAGTCTGGTTGCAGATCATTTGTCTCTAAATCACTTCATACCCTGTTGTAACACCCAAGAGGAAACTTACCACGTCAGGGACAGTTGCATGTCATGCCGGTGGACTCCAGTTCTCTTACTAAGGAGTTCTCCTTCAAGGACCCAGGAGTCATATCCTGCTTTCAGTTGCATCTTATTAGTCCTATCCCTCAGTGTCTAGAGCAGGGGTGTCCAACCTTTTGGCTTCCCTGGGCCGCACCGGAAGAGGAGGGGTCGTGTGGGGCCACGCGTGGAGTGCGCGGACACTGGCGACGGCTGATGAGCGAGGAGGAGGATCGTGAAGAAATCTCATCATGTTTTGGGAAAGTTTGTGGGTTTGTGTTGGGCCACAGCCGAGGCTGTCCTGGGCCACATGCAGCCTGCGGGCCACAGGTTGGACAAGTTTAGTCTAGGAGGGGCAACTAGGTTAGGGAGCAAGGAGTCCTGCTTCCACTTATAAATAGGAGGTGGGAGGCTAACTTCCTTCCCCAGCACCTAGTGTCCAAATCATAAGGTAGTATGGGTCCCTCCTGGGAAGGTTTTTGGAGGCTTCTGACCTGACTGAAGGCACATCGATTCCCCGGCATTCTATCTATGGAGGCTCTGACATGGACACCGGGGGGCTGTGGGCCTGCATCTGGGAGAATCTGGCTTCTAGCTCTCGTCGTGAGATCCCTGAACTGGGAGGGCATCTGGCTATGCAGCATTGTTTGTTGAACACTCATTATCAGTTAAGTGCTAGTGAGGAGTCCTCTTTGCACTCACTTTCTATCTCAATTGGCTTCTTCCAGCCTCGACAGAAGACAAATCTGTCAAGTGGATGTCGGGCACAGCCCCCTTCAACAGGCTGGGATGCCCTCTTGTTTGCAGGCCCTTTTCTTGCTCTGGCCAGGCTGTGGACAGAATATCCCAGAGCTGGGGCAGTTGCAACCCTCTCCTTAGCCCCTTTTCACCACCCCATTCTTTCTGTATGTGCACAAAAGGCCAGCAAAACCTGTCTGTAAGTTACTGATATTTATTTCTCTCCCTCCCTCCCCTGCCATAGTTCCTGATGGTGTTCCAGGGGTAGCAGCCAGTAACTGCCCCTGGCCTCTTAGTTCCCCGAACGCTGCCCTGGAATCCTCTGACCTTTTTAGCCTCTGCCCATTCCCAGCCTCCTCACTGACTCGTGGTGCTGTGTTTTAAGGGTTTATTTCAGCTGTATGAAGTGGAATGGCCTCGATTCATACTGAACTGCCCTTTTTAAACTAGCGTGGAATGCTTCCAGGGTCCAGATGTGGACAAAAGTTAATGTCCTACTTTGCAATCTTCTTCCTGGCCTAAGAAGCTAAAATATTGGCTGGGTCTCCACCTCTCTGGCCCTAAGGAGACTTCCTTTTCCTACCTTGATCCCATAGGGCAGCCTGTCCTGGTCCCTCTTGAACAGATCATCCATGGGATCATCTCTTCACAGCCAGACTGCCTGGGTGAGGGTGGGGGCGGGGAGCCGAGTGAAATGTTGATGACTTTCTCCTGCAGGGTTTGTGGTACATTTAATGCATAGATACAGTCCCAGTCAGGTGACTGCTTCAGTGGTGGAAGAGGTCATGGTGGCATGGTTTTCTTTTCAGTTTAAACTGATGTTCTGATCTGTCTGCTACAATTTCTTAAGCCCCTAGGAAGTAGCCATCTCTCTTTCAGCTCCCACGAGGTCAAGCTTCATTGTAATCTTTAAAATGCCTATTGTTGTTGCCAACTTCGCTGCTTATTGAGGCTTTTCCATTTCATTTTTGGTCTTGCTACTTCTGAAAGTTGATGGCTCTCTGAGTCTTTGCATCTTCTCTTTGTCTGGGGCATAGTTAGCTCTGGATGTGGGATGTGGTTTGTGTAAGGTGAAGACGTGATTGAGAATACAGATAGTTCTCTCACCTGCCACCTGGCTTTGAAATGTATACTTAACACACCAACAAGCCACTGGCTCCAATTTTCAGCTCAGTAATAATTCAAACATTTAGGCTCCAGACTTAAAAAAAATAAAAAGCTTTATATATGAAACAGTGCTTTATCTTGCATGGGAAGTGGCAATATGCCTTCCTCAGTTTCATTCAACAAAGGCTGGGAATAAATGAAAGAATTGTTCAAACGGGCTTTATTTTCAATATTTGAAGTCTGATTGGTTTTACAGATTGAATCCCTTCATACTTTTTGGAAGTAAAAGGTGTGCTATTCAGCTGGGATTCTCTTTCTGCACAAGGAGCTCTGCTTGGGGCCCACTGCCCTGCCTCTCTGGAATCTTTCCCTTCATTATTTTTAGCATGCACAATACTAAAATATGTTAAACCCTTACAGATGAAAGAAATGCCCCTGGAGCTAAAAGAACCTTCTGCTGCTTCTTTTGACTCATTCACGGGGATAAAGGAAATGGGGATAATTTCCATAGCAGCAGCTCCTGGGGGAGAGTGAAGATTGCTGGGCCATGCATGGTGACACAAAGCTTCCCATAAAGGACATGATGAGAAGCTGCCCTTCTCTGTGGATCAGGGACCCCACCAGCTTTGGAACCACCTTTGCAGAAAGAGTGTTTTCAGACACTGTCAGCTGTGTTGTGCTCGGGTGTGTGTGTGTGCGCGTGTGTGTGTGTGTACAATCTCTTGATAGCAAGTATACTCAGTGGCCCGCAAGGCTGAGTACTCCAGGGATCTCAGGAGGGTCTTGATGAATGGCATGGCTTGAGTTGTATCGTGCGATCTCTTTTTAGCCTGGTTTCAGCCTTGGATGTGTGCACGGGATAGACTCAGGCATAGGAATACCGACTCGCTCACATGGGTGTATCAGTTCCACACGGGGGAGATGATGTTAGCCTCACCTTGGTATTCTCTCCACTCTTAGTGTGCACTCAGGATCACCCAGCATTCTGGATCGGGCAAAAGTAATACAGATGGGCTGGTGATACCACTGGCTTTATCTGGACTCCTGGTTTCCGAACAAAGACCAAGGAAGAGAGATGATGGGAGTCATTGTCCCTGAAACTTTTATGTCAAGAATGACACAGGTGCTGAGAAGATTCCAAATGTAGACCCAATTTCTCTTGTTTTTCCTAAACTGAGTTTCCCCAGTGTCAACAACTGGAGGTCCATCTGATGCCCAATATAAGATATACTGTCCCTTTTCACATGATTGGGTACAGTTTTGGAGTCATGAAGACAGCTTCAGTCCCCCTCACTGGACACCCTCTCTCAAATATTATGAAGGGTATTATCAACAACAACCCCTTGCATTGGCATAGAGCTTTATTCTTTTCCAATCTCCACATTTATTGTAGTGTTTTATTATCACTGCTCACACTCCTGAGTGCCAGTGGTCCAAGCCAACTTCCTCAGAGTTGAGAAGACTCCAACTGGTAACCCTAAGCTGTTAGCCAGGATTCGGTAAGAGGCAGGAATGAGGAAGAGGCCAGACTTTGAAGGTTGATTGTCTCTACGATGAATAGTTTAAAAGTATGGCACATCTATCTGTAAGATACTCCTCTCGTAAACAAAACAAACCACAGATCTGAGGAGTGGGTAGGTCATGGAGAATACATCTCTGGGTACAAATTGCCATTTACTGACAGCCTAACACTGTATCTCCCAACAGGCCATTTCCCCCATCTCTGCACAGAAT
Organism: Craseonycteris thonglongyai; assembly: GCA_004027555.1. Lineage (NCBI taxonomy): Eukaryota > Metazoa > Chordata > Mammalia > Chiroptera > Craseonycteridae > Craseonycteris > Craseonycteris thonglongyai. The sequence goes on along the minus strand of PVKE010016902.1, from coordinate 13,426 downwards.
GAATCAACTTCCAACTTGTATCTAAGTTTTCATCTCTGCCTCTAGTTTCAGTTTTTTTTCCTGGTGAAATCAACCCAGTGAAATTTACTGCATTTTGAAATACCCGCTAAAGATGCTGTTCTAAATTTTGTATGAAAAGGGAAAGGACCTAGAATAGCTCAAATAATTCAGAAAGAGGTGAACAGCATTGGAAGACTTACACTACATGATTGCAAGACTTACTATAAAGCTACAGTAATCAATGCAGTGTGGTACTGGCATAAAGATAGACATAAGATCAATCAAACTGAATAGAGTCCAGAAATAGGCCCTCGCATATCTGGTCCATTGATTTTCAACAAAGATGCCAAGGTAATTTGGTGGAGAAGTGGTAATGTTTTCAACAAATGGTGCTGGAACAGCTGGATACTCATATGAAAAAAAATTGATCCTCAACATTAAGCTCATGTTGTACACAAAAATTAACTCAAAATGGAGCATAAACCCAAGTGTAAATGTGAAAACTATAAAATGTCCAGAAAAAAATAGGAGAAAAATCTTCATGACCTTGCGATAGGCAAAAATTTGTAGAACACCAAAAATACAAAGTGGAAAAAGTAAAATTTGATAAATTTGATTTCTGCTCTTTTAAAGACATCGTTAATGATGTAAAAAGTCAAGCCACAGATTGAAAGCATTTTCAATATGTATTTCTGATGAAGATTTTTTTTTTAATCCAGAATGTGTAAAGAACACTTACAAATCAGTAATACAAACAATTTAATTTAAAAAAGGGCAAAAGACTTGAACAGATACTTCACACACCCACACACACAAATACATGAGTGGCCAATGAACACATGAAAACATGTTTTACATTACTTGTTACTAGAGAAACGAAAAGTAAAACCACAAGGAGTTACTACTGCATTTGCGTTAGAATGGCCACCATGAAAAGAATACCCTATTGGGGAATCTGGAGCAGCTGGAGCCCTGATACCTTCCTTGTTGGTGAGAATGTATGATGGTACAACCAGTTTGTAAAGTAGTTTGATAGTTTCCTATAAAGTTAACTATACACTTACAATAAGACCTGTCAATTCCACTCCTAAGTATTTACTCACTTGAAATGAAAACATGTTCACATTAACACTTGTACATGGAAGTTCATAGCACTTTATTCATAATAGTAAAATGCTGGAAAAATTCAAATGCCCATCAACAAGTGAATGGATAAAATACCATGGAATAGTACTCAGCGATAAAAAGGAATAAATTGTTGACACATGTATGATACGGATGATGCTCAAAAATGTTATGCTGAGTGAAAGAATCCAAGACACAGAAGAATACATGTTGCGTGGTTTCATTTAATTAAACTCTAGAAAAGGCAATGGAATCTGTGGTCATAGAGAGCAGATCGGTGCTTGCGTGGGGCTGGTGAAATTGACTGGTGGGACGTGACAGAACTTTTCACTCTGGTGGAAACTTTCCATATTTGGGTTATACTCGGTGGGTATGTGAGTCAGAATTCATCAAAATGTATTTAAAATGGGTGCATTTTATTGTATGTAAGTACAGTTATTGTATCTCAGTAAAGTTATTTTAAACAATATAGTACAAAACACATTTAAACAATATCAGGGTAAAGCTGGGATGGCTCAGCGAGTTAAGCACTTGCTTTGCAGCCCTGGAGACCAAGGATTGAATCCTGGCCCCGGCCCGTGGACCCATGTGCTGAACTGGGGCATGCTTCTCCTGCGGGAGGCCCCCAGTTCAGTTCTTTCCCCCTGGTTCAGCCTCTGGCTTGAGGGGCATGTCTCCCATGCAGGAAGCCCCCAGCCCAGTTCCTGCCCTGCACGGCCCCCGCCAACCTGTGTGGAACTAAACCACGTCAAAAACTGATGCTGTACAACTATGGGGACTGCTTTGGGGCCTCCCCCTTCTCTCTGTCTGTGTCAAAAACAATAAAATAAAGCTTAAAAAAAAATCAACCTCCTTCCTTTATGCTAATGAAATAATAGTGTTGTTCCGAAGAAAAGAAGGGGTTTGTCCTCAGAGGCCTCCCTGGAACTTCTGAAGTCAGTGGCACTTCAGGAGTGTTGTTGGTGGTAATGAACCCCCAGGGCTTGGGAGTCAGAGAAAACCATCTCTTTCAAGGACCCGTAGGGGATTTGCCAAAAAGCCAATTGGCTAAGGGATGGGTACTTAGATTGAGTGAAATACTGACGTGGAAGATCTTATTCCAATTCGCTAATTTAAGAAATGCTCTGTCTAAAGTTTCCCATTTTAAAAAATGGAGCTGGATTTTGTGATCCATAAAAGTTAATATTTGGGATCGATTTCCATTTGACAATAAGCCTCATGAGGAAAGACTCTTGTTCTTGTTTATGTCTGTGCTCCCCGTGCTTAATGGAGTGCCTGGCACATTGTGGGTATTTTTTATAATATTCTTTGAGTGATTCTCTGAATATATGAAATCAGGACTTGAGTAATGAATAAGTTCATCCAATGCATTAGTCAAGATGAAGTACGTTATGCTGCAGTAACAAAGACCCTTAAAGTTGAACTAGTTACGTGGCCTGGCCTGACTGCAGTGGAGATGGGAAACAATTTTCCCCAGAAAACGGCGGACATGAAATGAGATTTGGTGAACACACAGCATTGTTTCTGCCACATTAGGCCTGGAATAGATAAAGTACACAGAGGCAAGTCTCTGTGATGGTCTCCTGGTTTTTTGAAAAGTGAGTCTTGCGTGAAGTGAATACACATCTTCCCCACGGCCTCTATCAGACACCATGCTCACTTGTGCTTCTATACTTTAGCTTGTGCAATTCCTTCCACCTGGAAGGTTCTCTGTTTTCTTGCTGGATGAGCTAAAATTCTGATCCATTCTTAGACACTCAGTTAAGACTTAACTTCTTCCAATGACCCATTCCTGGTCCATGGCCATGGTCATACCCATGCATTTGCATGCTTAACTGCACTTGCAACATTTGGTTACATAGAGTCATGTGGTTTCTAGTGACTCCATGCATCTAAGTACTGATTCCTCAATTGGTCCTTGAGCTCCTAGAGAGTTGGCAAGACTCTTTCTTCTGCTACCGCATCCGGTAGACGGCTAAGTACAAGGTGGCTGCTTAGTATATCCATGTTTCCAAGAGGCATTGGTTGAGCAAACCAATGGGAAGCATCCACTCTGTGGAGCTGAGCCAGGGGGAGCAGAGCAGCCCTGGTGTAGCAGGTGTGGCTCCACAAGGCTCTCCTTGTCACCCTTCCTGAATGGTTAGGGCTGATTTCACAAGGCTGTCCACAACATGATGTACAGTGGGCATTTCATTTTCTGTGGCACACCTCCCAGTTCCCACTGAGCAAAACCAAGCCAGGTGAGCCCTAAAAAATAGTCCTGTGGACCGCGGCTGCTTGTCCTCTGAGGAGTTCAAGTGCACTGGCCCCAGGCCTCTTTATTACCAGGGATGCAAATCTGCTCCCTCTCCCCTCAGTCTAGGTTGGAGCATAATGAACTAAAGGCTTAATCACTCTGGTACCAAGATATGCCTCCGTCTGTGCAAATGTTCTTGGGTGTGCAATGTGAACATGTTGCACTCATTTGGAGCCATTGTTCTCTCTAATGAGAAAATGCAAATGAAGCACTCAGTGTACCACACCATAACTTGCTGCATAAAATTCTTGACATCAACATGGAGCTACTTAGCATAATTTTCCTGTTAATAAACTGCCAATTTAGTCATTTAGATTTAGCTTCTAGAGAATGCAACAGCATCAGCTGGATTTGCCCCCCATCTATGCCTGAGTTTATTATTTTGATGTTTATGTTAAAACATAGGAAATTGGAGTTTATACGATTATTTGGAGATCATCTACCCTAATTTGCTTACTTTCATAATTCAGGGAATCTTTGCTCATTTGAAAAGCAAAACATAATTTTTTCAGAGCATTTTCTTCTATTCAGGACATAATCTCCATATTTAAAATGACTGAGGAACATTTTGAGGACCTGATTGAGCAAAGTCTAAACCAAAGGCATCAAACCAGGGGGCATGCCTGCCCTAGCCTCACGTGGAGGTCCTGAAGGAGGCAGGAAACTTGAGGGGAGCCGTGGAGGTGCCTGCGGTTCCGAGCCAGTGTGGACGCCACATTTCAGGAGGCCCGCCGTGGTCTCTACCTTCCTGGCCACAGTCCAGCCCTGCCAATCTCCTTGCTGGTTATTTATCTCTTCATTCAAAGAATATCCACTGTGTGCCTGTCATGGAGATGATGCTGGGATAACACACACCCTAAGGGGGGGAACAGATGTTACTTAATGAATTGTATGACAACAAATGAAAATGCAAAGCAAGATGAGAGAGCTGAGTGAGAATCTCAGTCCCTGCCTTCAAGAGCTCCCAGGCAAGATTTACTAACGGAATCACAGCAGAAGTTTTATGATGCTTAAATGACCTGTCAAGTTCTTGCACTTCTCTGAGTGGCTGGGAAGTGTAGACACACCTAACTGCAGGCATGAGCTATGTTTTGACACTGTTCCAGGCGGATATGAAGAACTCTCGGCTTCCAGCGAGCCGGCTGGAGGGCAGCCCCACCTGGCCATTAGGAGCTTGGGCTTCTGAGTGAGGCAGGCATGCAGCCCTTCCCAGGCCTGGGTCTTGGTTCTCCCATGATGAAAATGGGTCATGAATCACAGCATTGTTAGGGCGGTTAAATGAGACACAGAGTGGGCTTGAGAAGTGATGGATATTTTATGTACCCAGAGAGGAGGGAACGCGCTTGCCCAACAACTGTGTTTGGTGGTTTTGAGTCTCTTCTGTGTCCAGGCCAGGACTGAGCTGGAGGGAGGTCCTTGTGGAGCCGCCTCTGGCCAACTCATCATTGTGTGGTTCAAACCCACCGCCCAGCCAGGCTGCCGGTGCCTTTGCAGAGTCTCACCTCTTCCATGGGTCAGTGGGCCAGGATCGGGGTGGGTGCCTTGTGACCCTGGGAAAACTCTGGCAGCAGTTGTGTCTGGGTCTCCAGAGGTCTAGCTGGCGAAATGGGTCAGTGTGCAGGCACCCTCTGGGGGCGGGGTAATGGATGCCCGTGGGCATGCACTGTGCACCATAATCAATAGCTACTTCCCTGATTTCAGTGTTGGAGAAAAACAAGCTCTGCCATCACTCCTGGTTTGGTTGTTTCACTTTCTCCAAAGCCCTCTGATCTGGCTCAGGGGAGGAGATCAAGGACTCAACTCCCTGCTCCAGTGAGCCCCTCCTCCAGCTGGGACCCCGCAGCTTGGTCTCTGCGGCCACCGGCCACCGGATGAAAGTTGTCTGGTGGAGAGTTGGGTTGGCCCAAACGGGGCATCCTGGGAAGATGGAAGGATCCCCCCCAAAGCTGTCTGGTGGCTAGCTTGAGCTCATGGTTCCTTGATTCAGGGCATCTATCCTGCTTTCTTGGGAATGCTGCAGGATTTTGTTGTCTCTTTTAATCCCAGTTCTCTATGTCCCCATTTCACAGTGCACAGGTACCCTTGATAGGCTCTGGACCTGGAGGGCCAGGGCCGGGGGGTGGGGTAGTCTGGCCAGGTTAGGACAGCTGAGGTCGGGCGATGGAGGACGGTCCTGAGCCATGTCCTGCCTCTCAGATCGTGCATTCTTCGCTTTGTTTTTCCTGTGTGTTTGTCCAAAACAAGTGTTGAAATGATTATGCCAAGCCATAATTTATACTTTGTTCATTCTAATAATTAGGAGAGTTGCAATTATCACATAAATTTTAAAAGAGAAGCTAAAAATACATACATCTGTATAATTTTTACTTGCAATTTTCAAGATAAAGACTCAGTACAAGCCCTTTCATGGTATTTGTCCCTGCTTTGAGTGCAATCACAGAGGCCTTGTTTCTGCTGCCTGCTAACCATGAGGACCTCCTCCGGGATTTCTTTGGATTGAGATACTGATGTTAAGAGCAGGGCATCACTTCAGCCTCCCAGTGAGCCTCAGACACTGGGTTTTTACACGTTCATCTGTCTTGAGTTGGGGGAGAGAAAGAGATGGCGCTGCTGTTGAGAGCCATGCGTGACCTGTAGGGCCTCCTGCAGGCATTTTCCAGGGGCCTGTGGTGTCCTTGTGGGTGGCTGCCCCAGGCTGGGGTGGAAACCTGGTTGCACACCATTGGTGTGACCCCACTTCCCACCCAGCTTTCCAGACACCTGCCCAGCCTCCCGGGCTTGTGGGCACCTGGCCCCACGCGGGCTGGACTCCGGTATTGCACTCTGCCTAGAAGGCCTCCAGGATAAATCAAAGACAAACCCAATGACTTCTAGGTTCAGTGTGTGCCTGTCAGCAGAACACGGGGGCTCCGTCCTGTGTCGTCTGCACAGGTCTTTCGTGTGTCGCCAGGTGAAGCTTTCCCTCACAGCCAGGCACAGCTCGAAGGACTTGATAACTCATGTAACCCTCTTTTTACAGATGTCGAGACAGAGCCTCTGGGCACTTTGGTAGCTTGCCAGGTTGCACAGCTGGTAAGGGGAAGGATTTGAACCCAGAGGTTGGCTCTGGAGCTCGTGGTTTTGGGTCACTGTGCAGAACTGCCTCTCCAGGGGCTCCAGCTCCCTGCAGGAGCATGGCAGGTGGGTCATAGCAGGCAGGGAGCACATTGCGGCTCCTTCCCACCCCACCAGGTCTGCTTATGAAGCTCCACAACGGCCATATCAATACTGGGATGATGCCATTGATTTCTGTGGCATTTCGATCCCAAGAGCCTGTCTGGAGCAGTGCCCTGAGATTGATGCTCCCCACATCTCTTAGAGCAAATGGGAAAGGTCTGCATGAATCATGAGTGATGGCAGGGAGTCACTGTTGTGAGTTGCCCTCCAGGTAGCTCTGAATGGAGATGCTCATCCTCACTAGTTATCACACCCCACTTGTATCTCAGTTGCTAGCTTTCTTGGGGAGACTGGGGTTTGGGGAGAAAAGCCCAAGGCACTGGGCTGCTATCTTGTAGCTGTGTGACCCCAGGTGAGTTACATCACCTCTCTGAGCTGTCCTGGGTTTTCCTACCCATGAAATGACTTGAACACCTTGGTGTGCTATTGGGAGAAGAGTTAAAGCCCTGAGCTCAGCAAATGACAGCACTCCCTTTCCGTCCACCACTCCTCTTAGAACAGGAAACTCAAGAGAGGCCATGCTGCTCCTTGGCACCGAATTCTCCGTCTGTGAGGACTGGCAGGTGTACGAGGCAGTGTACAAATAGATTACACAAATGGATTGCCGCCCGGATCTGAGGCTGCGAGGCTCAGAGGAGAGATTGGTTCTGTGACCACAGAGTGCAACTAGTGACAAAGGTTTCTTCTGTCCACTTGCTTGTTTGTGCCCATATTTATTTGTTCATTCATTCATTCCGCATGTTTTTATTGTTTCTAACAGTGTTTATGTTAAGTTTGGGGCAAACAAGAGCTAGGTGTATCCTGATACTGTGAAAAGTCAGTGGTTCCTCTGCTGTCACCCTGTCACCTTCCCACATTGTCCAGAGCCACTCAACTGTCTTGCCACCCACAGAAGCAAAACTCCCTAAAGCTGTTTTTTTGTTTGTTTTTGTACAAGCCAGGTGCCTAAGTTTGGGTCCAGGTAATGCTTTTTCATGCCCTCTCCGGGCCCTTCTGCATGGTCAGGCTGGGGCTGAAGGCTGAATGGACAGCAGATGAGAAAGGACAAGCTGTGGCCACCCACCGCCCCCAAGGAAAGTGGACTGTGTCCCCTGAGCCGTGCTCAGTTCATGATATCTGATGGGGGCCCCAGTAAGGAGGATGAGAGAAAGGGGGCCTGTATGACTTACCATGCAAGCTGGGACACTCAAATGACAGGAGGCAGTGTTAATAAAACACACTGGACAGGAGGTGTGAGCCAGGACTGGTGCAGGCAACTCAGGGCATCTGGTCTCCCCATCATGTCAGGCTGAGGTGAGCGAAGGCTTTGTGAAGAGCGAAGCCTGTGGCTGAATGGATGGAGGCCGTGCTTGGTGTTCAGCTCGCACATCCCAGGAACGCGTGGCTGCCGCCAAGTGTCCCAACAGGAGCCTTCGAGAGGGTCCAGTTTTCCTTTTTTCCCAAGGAACAGGCACCCAGGAGGGCTGATGGCTGCTGTCCGAGGTGGATGTGAGCACCACCTTCCAGAGCGTCTGGCCGGAGTGTTGACCCCCACCCCCGAACCCCTCCATGTCAGCCTCAGTTCTGACTCGGACCCTGGATGCAGATCTTCCTGACCGCAGAGACGGGAAAGAGATGTCCTCAGGCTCTGCAGACGTGTCCCCTAAACGCAATGTCTCTCTGGTCCTCCTGCGAAGCATGCCCCAGGGAGCGGCCACCACTTCCGCAATTTACTGAGACCTGTCATGACCCCTTCGTCTCTGAGCCAGTAAAACCACAGCTGATGGCCCACATAAAAGCGACAAGGGAGGCACCTCTCAGACAGCACCCTCTGAGCTGGCTGGGGCCATGAGGGCTGGTGTCTCTGGCCCTTCCGGTGGCTTGAGATGGGGCTTCTGGGCAATGAACGAGGAACAGAATGAAGGGACAGCCTGCTCAGGACACGTCGCTGCCCTAGGAAGGTGGACACAGGAGCTTCCGTCTGCTCTGAAACGCTCCTGAGTGGCCAAAGTCATTGCTCATCGGTGCCGACTGCAGCTGACGGCCGCATCGCTTCATTTTATCGGGGAAAATAAATATCCCGGAAAGTACCCTGTCTGCTGCCGAGGCAGGAAAAATATACCGAACAGAATCTACTGAAGGAGCCAGTGGTTTCAGAATCAGTCCAGCCTGACCTTGTGGAGCTCATATCTCAAGCAGAAGCCACAGGTGGAGTTAGTAGGTGAAGGAGAGAATGTGGTTACTGACCAAACTGCCAGCTGGCCTTCAAGATTGGAGCTGGTTCTAGTGCATAAATGGGCTCTTCCTTGAGTGAACATTTGGTCTCGTCACTATAAAAACCCTCATTTCCTCCTCTGTCTTCTCAGCTCCTCCTCATGTGGTCAGAATTGTTTTGACAGGGATGGTCTCTAATCTGGAGAGATGCCCTCCCCACCTGTTTGTGACAGCTGTGTTTCACTTTGATATTAGCCTAAGGTGACCAGACGTCCCTCTTTTGGCGGGACAGTCCCGATTTTTAACAATTTGTCCTGCGTCCCGCGGCGTTTTAAAAAAGTCCCGATTTTTGGAAAGAATGCACAACAAGCTAGGGAATGGCGGGAGATAGACCAAATTTTTAATCAAGAACCCCCTCCCCCCCGGTCAATGGTGTCCCGCTTTACCAATGTTAAAATCTGGTCACCTTATAACCCCATGTCTAAAATTTTGTGTATAGACTGATGTGTAAGTTGTATCCCCTTTTATGCTCTGGGGAAGTTTGTTAGGGGTGATATTATAATCTCTGCATGCTAGGGACAGCCAGAGGTGAATGCAAGTGGTCATCACAACCATCAGGGTCTTTGTCCTCGTGGAAGTGGGTTTCCAGTGGAGGAGAGAGCTTTGTCAGCTTTCCTTCCCCTGGAAATTAAGGCCAGCTTCGGTTCTCCCCCAATCCCACCTCTGGGAGACCCAGATCAAGTTTGGGCCAGGTGGGCCGGCTAGCTCCTGAATTGTAAAAGGAGAGAGTAATGGGAAGTGATGAATGTCAGGACACAGCTGTGGCTCCTGGGGCGCTTAGGGAACACCGGCATGGGGTCTCCCCCACGTGCCAAGTGCAGTGAGCAGCGTCCTGGCCTGAGAGCGGGCAGGGGTCCGGCCCCTGGGTCTAGTTCACTGTCTGAGGTCCAGCAGTGTGAGGTGGCTGGTGGGTAATTGGGGTGTGGCTCTCTGTAGCCCCGCCCCCTGCAAAATAGACCAGAGATGCACCCACAGGTGGAGGAACATCAGGCAGGGCAGCGAGATGACAGGGGCGTGGCCAGGAAGTCTTCTTTGTGTGGCCCATGGCCAGGGTCTAAATAAGTGCAAGCCACCTCATTTTAGAGAGGAGGGAGGCAACCTGGCATCACCCTCACATCTGTAACGAACTAAGTTTCTTCCTTCCTTTTTCTCTCCTTCCTTCCCCACTTCTTCTCTTCTTTCTATCCCCACAGCTATTTACTGACAATATCATATGTGTAGCTCTATTGTAGGTGTTGGGGATACACATTCCCAGCCTCAAGGAACCCACAGACTACTTTCTAACCTGCCAGTCAAATATGCCTCTGCAGGAACAGACTGGGAAAGACCCAAATGCAGTGTTCTGAGCAGGGCTGCCTCCCCAGTGGGCTACAGGGACGCCCGAAGGCTCAGGTCAGGGGCAGGGCTATGCAGGTTAGGATTCCAAGAGGAAGCGAGACGGGCCGTTTTGTAACCCAACTGATGGCTGAGTCTGTGGGCAGAGCTGGTGGGCCCGCCTCCCTCTCCCCACCTGTGGAACTTTACAAACCCTGATGCCTGGCCCCACCTAGAGATGTTGCTGTAATTGCTCTGGGATGTGGCCTGGGCACTGGCAGCTTTAAAAGCTCCTCAGATGATTCTAATGAGCTGCCAGGTGTGGGTTGCCCGTCTGAGAAGGAGGCAGCTTGATGTGAGTGTGGGGGAGGGACGAGGGGTCTGGGGGAGGCAGCTCTCAGTCCAGGAGGAATCTGGGGACTGCCAGATAAAGGGGCTGTGGATGGGATAAGGGGTTACTAGAGGTCCCACTGGGAGGTAAGGGGGAGGAGGGGCAGCCATGGCAAGGAGATAAGACAGAGGTCCTGCTGAGCTGTGGTCAGGTGCTGAAGGACACTTAGGTGAGCTTAGAGTGGTGTCAGGCACATCTTCAAGGCCACCTCTTGCCATAGGTCCACCTCCCACCTGGTACAAGTTCCCGGGATGGAAAGATTGCTGTGTGAGATATACAGGGCCAGGCCTACTTTTCCCTTCTTAAAAGCCCAGAAGGAAGGGGGACTTGACAGGGGGTATGGTGGTGGTCGTAGTCCATGAAGCAAGCATTGCCTTTCCCCTTCCTTTGTGCTGGGCAGATGCAGTTCCCTGGCTCTTGGCCTCATAGAAAACAATGCTCAGTGACTCCTTGCTTGGTATGGCCAATTGCCCACCCCCAGTGAGCTGCCACCTGCTGAGGGTCGTCCCTGGATTCACCTCTCGGTGGCTTGGTGTGACCGCTGTGGAAGTCCATCTAGCCTCTTACACGTCCTCCTCTGGAGAAACTTCTGTCAGTCTTCTTTGTATTATATACTAAAGCTAGCTCATTTCATCTTTGAGGCCCAGAGCAGACTCGAGGCTAAGGGCAGAGACAGGGTCCAAACCCGTAGCTCTGGACTCCTCAGCCTTTGGACCTGGCTGCAGGGATTTTTTTTCAAGCCAACTGTAGCCTTTCTCCTGTGTGTGCATCATTCATTTTTCCCAGTTGTTTGGTGCTATTTGGCTTTATTGTTGCATTTAGGTCCTGAGAGATGATTACGTTCCATGAAATAGTGTGATTGATTGACCTTTTAAAATGTCACCAGCCACTCCCTGCTCTGGGGGATTTTGTGGGCCCTGTGAGCAAACCTCCCCTGTAATTGGCAAGACAACAGTGAGAGGGGGGCTTCCAGAGGGCCGGGAGCTAGGCAGCTGCTTATGGTCAGGATCCTGGAGGAATTGGGGCACAGAGTCATCCATCATCTAAACAAGCCAGGATTGGGTTAGGGACCAGGAGGATGGCTGTTAGACAGAGGTGTGAGTCAGCAAACCGCTCAGCTCCGACACTAACAGTGCTAATTTAGTCCCCTGACACCCTTCTCCTTGAAGGAGAGGGAAGCTCCCCTAAGCTTTAGGATTGTCCTGGATGCTTAGCTCCTCTTGCTAAAAGCAATGACAGTGTGCCTGTGAACTAATGATAATGCAATCTGTGCCTTTTCCTGCTCAGCCACTCCCAGGTCTCCCTGAGTCTTCACATTGCCCAGGTAATGGCTGTCAGAGGGTCATGGGAGTTGCTGTTTGGGTGGGGCCTCTGCTCCACATAAAGGTTCCTCCTGCACATCATCCTCCCCCTGCATAGCAGACCCATGGCTTACAAACGTGGCGGCTCTGGCCCACCGAGAGGGAGGATGGGATTAAACCATCCTGTGTTTGTTGTGTTGGTTGGAGGTGCAAGAGCCAAATAGGAATGCGTGCTCATGAGTATTTATGTACGTGCAAGTCTGTAATTCACACAGTAGATGGTTGGTGGAATCTTTAGCCATTGGAAAGCTCTGTTAAGTGGCATTTATACAATTTCCCAGCACAAAAAATGGTCAACATTTTCAATGATGACTGGAAGCCTTAGGAGAGTCTTAAATAAGTTTGTGTTCATTGATTATTAAGTTGTAGTGTAGAATGTTTTATTCCTTGAAAAATTGGTAATCCTAGTATGGCAACTCTGCTAACTTTCTTTTGAGCAAGGTATTTAACCAAAACATTCTTTTCCTAACTGTGCTTGGTATCATCAATCAATTTTCAATTATTTATTATAACGATATATAAATAATTATAAACACAATGATAAATGTAATTTCTTTTCTTTGAGACTATTTATGAGTGTATTTGAGCTGAACTGATAACATATGCAAGGGAGCAAGATCTCAAATGCTCCAGGGAATAATAGTTTTGCAGCTGATAAATATAACTTCTTGGGAAACCAGGATGACCCATGTGCTGAGCTGGGTCATAGGCTTGCTACCCATGCGGGAGGCCCCCAGCTCAGTTCTCGCCCCCAGTTTGGCCCCTTGGCTTGAGGGAGCATGCCTCCCATGCGGGGGCCTCTGGCCTGGTTCCCACCCTGCATGGCCCCGCCCCCCTGTGAGGAACAAAACCATGTTGAAAACTGATGACATACAACTATGGAGACTGCTCTGGGCCCTCTCTCTTCTTTCTGTCTCTCTGTCTCTGTCAGAAACAATAATAAAAAAAACACAATAAAATAAATCTTAAAAAAATATAGCTCCTTGAATACTAACCATAAACCAGGCCCTGTGTGCTAAACAAATACTTTGTATATATTTTCTTTAATCATTTTGACAACCCTATTAAGTAGGTATTATTATTCCTATGTAACAGATGGGGTTTGGAGAGATTAAACAACGCAGACAAAACCACACAGGAGGGGATAGAGAGCCGCCCCACTCCACAGTCCGCGTTCTGAACCAGTGTGCCCGCTCTCTTTCCATTGCAGTGTTATGGACACCGACCCTGTGAGACTTTGTGAGAGCGATTGCAGGGGACTCCGGCCCTGCTTCCCAGTCAGTTAGGGGAGTATATGCCAATTACTTCTATTGAGAAGTGATTGACATATATCACTGCAGAAGTTTAAGGTGTAACAGAGGAGAAAGGAAACAAACCATGTGCTTGCCATGTGAACCATTCAGATAGCTGAGCAATAGAGCCACACACACTGTGGTGAGACAGAGTATGAGGGAGAGAGAGAGAGAGAGA
>PVKE010016901.1:0-31419 GCA_004027555.1 Craseonycteris thonglongyai | reverse complement strand
GTTTGGTGGTTACCAGGATAGGGGGGAGGAGTGGGGGGACAGTTGTGGGGGTAGGTGGGAGTGGGCACTAGATATAAGGTGATGGAAGGGGAACTGATACTGAGTGATGGGCACATAATACGATGCATGAATGATGTGATGTGGACTTGTAAAAATAAAAAAAATTAAAAAAAAAAAACAAAAAAAAAACATCCAATCAGAACATCAGGAAAAAAAAAAAAAATGAGGATACCTGAGGATAGCTTAAGGAGTCTCTGCAGCAAAATCAACTGCACCAACATTCACATCATTGAGGTACTAGAAGGAGAAAAGAGAAAGTAAGAAATTGAAATTCTATTTGAAGAACTAATAACTAAAAACTTCCTTAATCTGGCAAAGTCAATAGATATATAAGTCCAGAAAGCATAGAGCAAGATAAACCCAAAGAGGCTCACACCAAAACATATCAGATTTAAAATGCAAAAAGTTAAGACAAAGAAAGAATCTTAAAAGCATCAAGGAAAGGCAACTCATTACTTACAAGGGAGCTTCCCATTAGATTGTCAGCTGATTTCTCAATAGAAATTTTTCAGGTCAGAGGGACTGACACAAAATAGTCAAAGTGATGAAAAGCAGGGACCTACAACAAAGATTACTCTACCCAGCGAAGCTATCATTTAAAATAGAAGGACAGATAAAAAGCTTCCCAGAAAAGAAAAAGCTAAGGAGTTCATCACCACCAAACCAATATTACAAGCAATTTAGAGGGACTTCTTTAAGACCAAGGGAAAAAAATATTAATAATATAATGGCAATAACTACATATGTATCCACAATCACTTTAAATGTAAATAGATTAAATGCTCCAATTGAAAGACTCAGCGTGGTCAAGTAAATAGGAAAACAAGAACCTCACTTCAGATTAAAAGACATACACAGACTGAAAGTAAAGGATGAAAAAGGGTATTTCATGAAAATAGAAAGAAACAAACAAAAAGAGTTGGGGTAGCAACACATATCAGACAAAATGGACTTTAAAGCAAGGCTATAACAAGAGAGAAAGAGACTCAGTAATCTCACTTAGAGGTATATTTCCAAAGAAGCCCAAACACAACTTCAAGATGATACGTGCATCCATATGTTCACCACAGCGTTGTTTGCAATGGCCATGATGTAGAAGCATCCGGGATGTCTGTTGATGGATGAATGGATAAAGAGTAGATGGTGCATATATACAATGAAATATTATTTGACCATGGAAGAGAACAGGTTCTTGCCATCTGTGGTGGCTTTGATTGACCTGGCAGGTATTGTGCTGAGTGGGATGTCTGACAGAGAAAGACAGATGCAATGTGATTTCACTTATATGTTGAATCTAAAGAACAAAATAAACCAACAGTAGAAACACACTCACAGGTACAGAGAATATTTTGATGGTTGCCAGTTGGGAGGGAGTGGGGTTGATGGGGTGAGTAAAAGGAGGAAGGGATTAAGAAGTACAAATTCATTGTTACATGTAGTCATGGGGATGTAGGGTTTAACATAAGGAATATAGTCAATAATGTTGTAATAACTGTGTATGATATCGGATGGGAACTAGATTTATTGGAGTAATAGATGGGAGAAGAGTTGGAGGACAGACTGAAAAAGGTGAAGGGATTAAGAAGTACAGATTGGCAGTTACAAAACAGTCATGGGGATGTAAAGTAAAGCATAGGGAACATAATCAATAATATGGTAATAGCTACACACAGTGCCAGGTGGGTACTAGACTAGTCAGGGGGATTACCTCCTAAATTATACAAATGTCTAACCACTACGCTATACACCTGAAATTAATATAAAATAATATTGAATGTCAACTGTAATTGAAAATTTTAAAAGGGAGGGAAAAGGTAAAGGGGAATAAGAAGGTCAAATTTTCAGGTATAAAACAAATAAGTCATGGGGATGTAATATACAGTGTAGAGAATACAGTCAATAATACTGTGATAGCATGGTATAATGTCAGATGGTTGCTGGACTTATCACTTCTTTAGGTATAAAAATATTTAATAATTATGGTGTATACCTGAAACTAACATAATATTATGTTAACTATATTTTAATAAATATATTTTTTAAAAGAAAAATTTGGGACAACAATATTCTCTAAAATTTTAATTTAGGGGACAGAAAAAACTTCAAGACAAAATATACCTATATTATCAGAGGAAAATAAAAATTTGCAATCATAAAAATAAAACAAGATATTAGGTATTTTTATAAACTATTAATCAGAGAAAGGAAATAAATTTCAGGAATTACAAATATAACCAAAATAGAAATTTCAATGAAAGTGGGAAGGTAATGTCAATGAACTCTTCCAAGTAAAAACAAAGAGTGATGGAAAAAGAAAATAAGTATATCAATGCTTGAAATCCAACATATCCATAATAAAAGCTGAAAAAAATTAAAAAGTACATAATGCAATGTATAGATGATGTAATGTAGAGTTGTACACCTGGAAACTGTGTAATTGTTACCAACCAATGTCACCCCAATAAATTTAACAATTTTTTTAAAAATTACATAAGTTAAAACAAAATACAATGAAAATACTCAGTATATAAAAAAAAAAAAAAAACTGAAAAAAACATTTTCAGTAAAATTTGATGTAAAGTGTCCTCTAACTGCCCAGGCCAACAAATTGAAAAGATCAACACCAAGGCATATATTATGAAATTTCAGAATACCTACTATAGGGGAGAAAATTAAAATCCCAGATGGAGAGGGGAAAGTACACAAGGGATCAGGAATTTGCATTGCACTGCATATCTCAGCAACAGCTTTGGAAGCTTGAAAATTATGAAGCAACTCTGAAGAGAAAATTAAAATATTCTGAAAGTAAAATTCTGTACCCAGAAAAGCTATCAATTAAGTGTGAGAGTAGATTTTAAAAATTATGAGATACACAATATTTCAAGACAATTCCATTTTTATTTTTTTAAGGAAAGTACGGAAGGATGTGTTCTAAGAAAACAAGGGAATTACCAAGAAAAAAGGAAAGCAAGTGATTCAAAGAAATAGGGCATTTAACACAACAAAGCAAAGAGAGCTTCCAGGAAAATGGTAAAACGAAATGCAGGGCTAATAGCTGTGGATTAGACCAAGCAAGCAACCACTCCAAAAGAACAGAATAGGGTAGAAATACAGAGGACACAAGGAAAGATGTCTACAAGATAACATGAAACTGAAATTTTATCTGATAAGTTTGTGTGGAACTTAAATCAAGAAGCATTTCACAATAGTATTGAAGGGTGAGAAAAACAACCCATGAGTTTAAAAAATATATAAGTAAATGGAGAGAGAAAGAGAGAATATGAGAATGAGAATATAAATCATTATCTCCAGGAAAAACAAAAGGTTGTAGTAGAAAAAAAATGTAACCACTTGGCTCACTTGAATGTAGACTTAACCCAACTGTATGAAACAATAGGTGAATAAAAATAAGTTGTCAAAGAGTTAAAACTCTCATGTTCCATAATAGAAAGTCTGTAAGTGTTTAAGATTGAACACTAAAGAGACAGAAGTAACTATATTATTTGGAAATACAGAAATAGAGAAGCTATAGCTTAAAAATTAAAGATGGATTGCCTATAGGAAGTAGATTAGCAATAGTCAAAGACAGGTGGGAGTGGAACTACAGATCAAAAAGAGAACTGGTAAAATAGAAGTATTTTTGGATTTCATAAGCTTTTTTTTGTATTACTTAGTATTTTAAATATATATATATATAGGTATATATATATGTATATACCTATATATATATGCATTTTTTTCATGAAAATACAAATTAAATGTTTCCAGAAAGATAATTCCAGGACTTCACCTTAAGTCCTTCATAAGAAATGTAATAATATGAATAAAATCCAAACTCATAATACTTGGAAAACTTAAACACATTTTTCTTTAATTATGAGGACTACTGATTTTCTTCTAGAAAAAAAAAAAGTTAATCCTCTTGAATAAGAGAAGTCGTGAAATTGCAACTTCTTTACTTCTGCAATAAACATCAGCCAGCCTGACAATCAGCAAAGTGCTTTGTTAATGTTTCTTTTTATTATTTATAAATAGAACCATCTTTTAGGGAGGTTCTGAATGCTTTGGGAGACTTTTGGAGCTATCCTATGTTTTAGAAAAACTACCAGGATGTACCTGTTAGTTACATCAACGTAAGGTATTTTTCCAATCATTGTATTTGGAAAAAATGGGAGGCCACCTTATATATGAATATAAAAAGTACTGATTGAGATGTTAACTGTTGAGTTTAATCAAGTAAACTAAGGGTTTGTTTAATTAGACTATGTCCTTGATTAGGGAAAAGAAAAAAATATCCCAGAGGAGAAATTATTATTTTTATATACAAGGTTCCCCATGCTCCCCTGCATCTAATCACACTGGGTTATTTAAGGCTGGATGACTCACATTTTGAAAACCGTACTATGGATTATTGTGATGCTCAAGCTGGATCAGAAAGCCTACACTAGACCATAATTTAAGTAGTGAAGGACGATAGCTATGCCTGCATTTGGAGAAAATGGGAAGAAAGGGGATGATCTCTGAAACCAACAGGTTAATACTAGAACAGCTCCTGATCTAGCACCCTGAGTCATGACTGCAAGACCAGAATTATGGCAGACTGGACCTCAATCATCATTATGATTCCTGCTCCAAATGGAGTCATTCACATTAGACTGGATTACCTGATCTTGGAGGTTACCCAGTATTGCAGCAAAAGCAAAAATACTAGACTGTTCAGCATCCTGAACATTTTATTGATGATGTTCTTAACTGACCTATAATTTAAAATAATTATTTTTCCATTGAATAAATGTATCATAACTTTTTAATCATTTTTATGTTAATAAACAATTTGAACATCTTTAATTTTTAAATATAATAAATGGCATTGTAGGGAATATCTATTATGTTCATCCCTTGTGCTGCTACCTTCATTATCTCTTCTAGAGCTGTTGGAATGGCATCATAAGTAGTATCATGTTTTCATGTCTTGACTCTTTAAAAATGATTCCCTATTAAATAAAATCCTCTCCCAAATAGTTCCGCTATGAAAGAAAGTTCAAGTTACAAACAAGATAAAGAATTCTTCATGGCCTAGACTCTGTGAGAATCACTTAAAATTTGATTTGTTGTGCAGTATTCTTTTTACAACTTAGTACAGAGATTAATCTCTGTTTGGAGAGAACTACCTTCTTCCTTATTTCAGAAACGATAGTCTTTACTTATAGAAAGCATCCATTAGTTATACAAGCTCACAGAATTATTTGCTAGGGCCACCTTTAGGATGTGCAGGGCCCTGGGCAATAATTGATTTTAAAATGTATTGTAAAATGCATGGGTCAGTGTGAGATATACCAAATATTAATGACCAATAATGGGTAGGAAAAAGTATTTAGAATTAACTTATTGTCCAACTGGTACATGTGAAGATTTTTCATCATGTACAGGCATCATTTCTTCCTGTTCAGGTCCATCACTTCTTCTTTTTATCAATTGTCAAGTGTGTCATGAGTAGAAAATGTCCTTTCTCCTACCTGAATAGACGTAGCCACATACTTGTTCACAATGCCCTACCTCTTCAGAAACTATTTTGAAACATTATATATCTTCTTACCTCTGCAGTTCCCTAATATAATTTATTTAATTCTGGTTATTTCATTACTCATAACATTGTGTCATTCATCATATTGCCTGTGAAGTGGTTTCTAATGATTCTTTCAAAGTTTGTTACTGTGCTTCATTGGCAAAGACCATAAACACAAGAGTTACCTAGAGTTATAAGAGAAATGTGGACAATAATTTGCTTTCTGGCCATGTTAAACTTGTCTTCCAAAATTTGATAGCATAAACACAGATCTACACGTCTTCCAACCATATCTTCCCTGTAATCATTGCATTCTTAGAATAAATTCTTTCCACGTTAACCATACACCTGCCTTCCACACACTGCCACCCATAAGAAAGATAGGTGGAGACCCATGGGCACAGATGCATTCATGCAAAGAATGTTCGTCCTTTATCACCAAACTGAGAAAGCACAGTGTCGGGGAAGTCAGGATGACTCAGTGGGTTAAGCTCTCACTTTGCAGCCCTGGGGACCGAGTATGGAATCCCAGCCCTGGCCCGTGCAAACCCATATGCTTGCTGAACTGGGGAGTTCCCCCAGTTCAGTTCTCACCGGGGTGAGACCCCAGCCCATTTTCTGCCCTGTGCAGCTCTGCGCCCACCTATGGAATGAAACTATGTGGAAAAACCAATGATGTGCAACTATGGAGACTATTCTGGGCCTCCCCTTTCTCTCTGTCTCTCTCTCTCTCTTTCTCTCTCTCTCTCTCTCTCTCTCTCTGTCAAAAACAGTAAAATAAATATTTTTTTAAAAAGGAAGTACAGTGTCATTATATTGATTGGAGGTAAAAGAGGACATGAATTAGAAGACGTCACAGAAGCTCCTGGAGGCCCCTAGTTTGGTTCCACCTCGTACGGTCATATGTCCTCTTGTGTGGAATGAAACTATGTCAAAAAACTAATGATGTACAACTATAGAAACAGCTCTAGGCCCAATCCCCCCTTCTCTGTGTGTGTGTGTGTGTGTGTGTGTGTGTGTGTGTGTGTGTGTGTGTTCTCTCAAAAGAGAGAATAAATCTTTAAAAAAAAAAGATGTCACAAAATAAAGGTCTTTTAATCTCCCTTAAAACACAAACACATCATGCCTAGAAGACTGTGCAACAAGTTGTATAGTACCTTCAGAAAGATGAAGTGAGCACTCCAGGTGCTATTGGAAGGAGACACCCAGGATAAAGGACACTTGGCCCACCACTGCTATGATCACATGCTGTAGAGGTGGCACTGTGGTCAAGGCACTTGGCTGAGCAAGAGAAGACACACATGGCACAAGCCCAAGGGGGACCATCAGAAGCCCAGACCCCAGCACTCATCTTGAGTCTGATGTGAGTGTCACCAAAAATTGGCACGTCAGTATTATTCTGGTGGTCCAATCTCATGCGATCTCACAAAAAAACACTGCAGTGGAATCAATCTGCCACCCTCCTGTAACCAACCCAGTCACAGGTCCCCAATACAATCCCACAGGCCTGAATTCACTGGGACATCTAGTCAATCCCATGTGCACTCCAACTCTAGACAATTCCAGGTGCAAGGGGGTCTTACAAATTCTGCCGAAGGTACTCCAAAGTGTGGGGCTTTCCGAGGCCCGCGACAGGACTACTGGACCTGGTCTCAGGTGAGTACTGTTGTTCACATTGTGTTACATAGCTTATTCATTTCAGTCTTTACTTAAGCACCTTTTTTTTTTAAGTTTGTTTACTGAGTCATCAGATGAATCAAGCACAGCTAGTTTTCTAATAGCGTTAATGATATAAATACTTGCTCAAATTTTGAAGTAAAAAATTGTTCCTAAAAAATTCCACTCCAAAGTATATACCCAAAATAATTGAAAAAAGCTACTCAAACAAGTACTTGTACATGTATGTTCAGAACATCATTATTCATATTCACAATAGCCAAAAGTTGGAAACAGTCCAAATGTTCATCAATGGATGAATAGATAAAATAATTGTGGTGTATGAGGGCTGTCCAGAAAGTATCCAGTCATGTAATATGAAAAATAGAGGCATTTATGGCTGGATTTTTATATACATAAAATGGAATATTATTTAGCCATAAAAAGGAATGAAGTACTGACTCATACTACAATGTAAATGAACCTCAAAAACATTATGCTAAATGAATGAAGCAAGATACTAAGAAACAAATATTACAATTTCATTTATGTGGCATACACACAATAGGTAAATCCATATAGACAGAACTCAGAGTTGTCGTTCACAGGATCAGGGAAAAGAAGAAATGGAATGTAATTGCATATTTTCATCACCCCAGTTTCCTTTTGGGGTGATGAAAATATTTTGGAACTAGTTGGAAATGGTAGTTACACAATGTTGCGAATGTACTAAGTGCCATTGAATTGCTTGCTTTAAAATGGCTAATTTGGGGGAGGCCGGGATGGCTCAGCAGGTTAAGCACTCACTTTGTAGCCCCAGAGACCAAGAATCAAATCCTGGCCACTGCCCCAGATCCAGCCCATGCAGACCCATATGCTGCACTGGAGTATGCATCCCATGTGGAAGGCCGCCAGTTCAGTTCTCACCCCTGGGTTTGGCCCCTGGTTTGAGGGAGAGTGCCTCCCATAAAGGAGACTCCCAGCCCAGTTACAGCCCTGTGCAGCCCCCACCCACCTGTGTGGAACAAAACCATGTCGAAAATTGATGACATGTGTCTATGGAAACTGCTCTGGGCCCTCCCCATTCTCATTGTCTCTCTCTGTCTCTGTCTCTGTCTCTGTCTGTCTGTCAAAAACAATAAGATATATCTTGAAAATGGCTAGTTTTATTTTTATCTCAATTTAAAAAGAATTCTACCTTGAAAATATTTATTTATTTATTTATTATTTTTTAGAGATTTATTTTTATTGTTTTTTGATAGAGAAAGAGACAGTGACAGAGAGAGACAGAGAGAAGGGGGAGGGCCCAGAGCAGTTTCCATAGTTGACAGCATTGGTTTTCCATATAGTTCACTCCACAGGTGGGCGTGGGGCTGTGCAGGGCAGGAACTGGGCCAGGAGCCTCCTGCATAGGCCCCGGCAAGAACTGAACTGGGGGCACACCCCAGCGCAGCACATGGGTCCGCCTGGGCCAAGGCCCGGATTCAATCATCTGGCTCCAGGGCTGCAAAGCAAGTGCTTAACTTGC
This sequence comes from Craseonycteris thonglongyai, assembly GCA_004027555.1. Taxonomy (NCBI): domain Eukaryota; kingdom Metazoa; phylum Chordata; class Mammalia; order Chiroptera; family Craseonycteridae; genus Craseonycteris; species Craseonycteris thonglongyai. The sequence continues at coordinate 22,609 of PVKE010016901.1, read as the reverse complement.
TGAGCTATCCCAGCTTCCCCAAAAATATTTATTAACAATATAGTTGCTGGGGAAGCCGGGATGGCTCAGTGGGTTAAGCACTCACTTTGCAGCGCCGGGGACCAGGGATCGAGTCCCAGCCCCGGCCTGTGTGGACCCATATGCTGAACTGGGGAGTGCCCCCAGTTCAGTTCTCTCTCTGTCTCTATCTCTCTCTCTCTCTCTCTCTCTCTATCAAAAACAATAAAAAAATATATTTAAAAAAAACCACAACAATATAGTTGATATTAAGTAGTTATACTCAAACTAAAATCAAGTGAACTGTGATAATTTGTGGCCATGTTTATGATGATTATTTCTCATAGAACAAAATATCACTGAGAATATACCCTAAAATATATCCAGCTAATATAGTTTTTAGAGAAAGTAAATAGTGTTGAACCTCATACTCCAAAGTGTAAGGTTTGCTGAAGAAGGACCACACTGAGTTCTGGTTTAACAGGAGAGTTTATTAGAAAGGCCGAGAAATGGCTGGGCTGACACCGAAAAAGGGAAAGAGCGCCAGCGACTTCTGGGGGTTGGGAGAGCATTTTATGTGCGGGTACCAGAACCAGAAAGGGAGTGGAGAAGGAGTATCAGAAAGTACTGGCGTCTAGGTGTTTCATGGATAATCTGGTGCCAAGTCCCAACCGCCTCAGAGTGGGGCAGAAAGTCCTTGTGGGCTTTAGCAACGGAAACTCTCTCCAGGGAGGCCCTGGGGCTGCTGCTTTGTCCTCATGTTGATTTCTTCTCCTCCCACCATGATGCCTTTTAGCCCTGACACAAAGATAAAGGTCCGTAGGGGAAAAGACCTGAATAAAAAGGAATCATATTTGTTTCTTAAGAAAAGTAATGCGATGCATAGGTGATATGATGTGGAGTTGTACATCCGGAACCTAATTGTTACCAATCAATGTCACCCCAATAAATTTAACCATTAAAAAAAAAGAAAGTAATCTATCAAGAATTTTTTTATATACCAAGGAAAAGAAACACAGTCCAGGAGTTGGCTTTGGAAACTACAGAATAATCTGAAATCCATTTTACAACCAGTACTTAAAAATATTACCTTAGCATGGTGGTCCTCAATAAAGATAATTGCTATCTGTTCAACCAAAATATATTACAACCACAGATATAAAAGTAAGCACAACCTACACATTTTCTGTGTTCTTCTGTATGTTGTTCAAGAGAATTTTTTGGAAAAATGAAGCAGCAATATGAGTAATTCATGTATGAGTTTAATCTTATTACAGCCATTACCCTCTAAGTGGAGATATAATGCAAACAAGGCTGTATTTCTTTTCAGACTGCTCTTATCAATTCCAGATATTAAAATAATTACTTTAAGCTATTATGGCCTACAGGCAAAATGAAATAGCATAGAATTATAAAGCTTTATGAGAAAAAAAAAACACATAAGTAGTCAAACTAGGTTTATCACACTCCTGCCAGATAAAGAGGCTGATCATCAGTCAAGAAATAAGCACATTAATCCTAAAGGAACATTTGCATTTCTGTAATGCAAAATTACTCCTGCAATAAAAGATTGTGTTGTTGAAAAAAATTAATATATTTCTCCCCAAAACAATTTTTAAAGCACTTTAATCATGGGGTTTCTTTTTCACAAAAATGAAACAAAAAATCATCTACTTTCCAGTATAATAAAATTTTAGGAGTAATTGTTCTTCAACAGAGATAAAAGCTCTATCTACTATTAATGTGCATGATTTTCTAGATATTATTAAAAGTAGTGCAATTATGATTATGGTAATTGATATAGTTCCTACCTGATAGTGATCAGGGGTCAAGAGTTTAAAACATAGTGCAGAACATGCTTTGTACTTTTTAAAGTCAAATAAGCAACTTGAAGGCTGGCTTTGCAATCACAGACCTTGGACTTTCTCTATCCTAACGGAGGTAGGAATTGGAGAAAGTGTTACTAAGAAAATCCTTGTCCTTCTTTCATTAACACTCTTATCTCCCCAAACCAGGCCTGTTCTTTCCTTAGGAAAAGAGTGTAATTCTCAGTTATCTGGGCAAATGGGAGTCATACAAAACAAGGATAAATTAAATTCACAGTTAATCTCAAGCCCCAGTTTCAACGCCATTTTATTAGTTTCCTAGGTTTATTTAATAAATAGACAAAACAGAATCTATAAATGAAGATAAATAAGCAAATAATATTTTAATACATTCATAGTGATAGTTTCATATAAAATTGTGGAGCCCTCTCGCAATCTCATGGTGTGACTTTGAGCTTTTCATTTTGTCCCTGTTGCTAACGGACTCCCTGACTTGGAGCATCATGCTACACTTTCTGACAAGGAAAGGTAAATGAAGCACAATTTAATTAGACAGTTTGGGTTTTCTTTTGCTTTTGTATTTATGAACTAAATGAATGGAGCCAGATAATTCACCCAGGTGTAATATATAAAGAGAAAGATCATCATTACCTTTAATGTGACCTATAACTGGAAATTCCAAGGGAAAAAAAGCTCAAGAGGAAGACAATTTTTCAATAACATAGAGATCACAGTTGAATGTGCTTATGACAATACATTAGATTGTTTTCGAGATTTTAATGACATAATATGATTCTTTCTATGAACCAGAAACAAAAATCCATGGTATTACCATGTTAAAACACTGACATATTTAAAAATAACAGAGTATACAGAAAAATGTTAAATGTTGTTAATCAAAATTATCTTGGGGTGCTGAGATTATGGTATTTTCTGTACTTAACTGTATTTTTAATCTTTTCCTAAATAAATATATATTGTTTTCATAATTAAAGAAAAATCAACAGTAATTTGTTACTTAATTTTAAAAATTAGTACCATATATTCCCTCTACACTGAAATTTGTAACTGGTTGTTTTGAGAAAACTGAGTCATGTAGAGGATATACAAGGGCTGTCCAGAAAGTATACAGAGTGTAATACAAAAAACAGAGGCATTTATGGCTGGACATTTTCTGGACAGCCCTCATAACTTTTTATTATTTTCCTCCTCCCCTTTCTTCCCCACACCCAGCCCTGTGCATACACTTTACTATAATCATTACTCTTTTTTTTCTCCCTTGAGTAAATCTCTGCCCTTTCCTGTTTTTTTTCTGGACCTTTCTCACCTTGATTCAGCATCACAAAAGCCAAATTGACCATAGACAGAACTTTCCTTAAAGAATGGGTGAGAAAGGAACACTATGTATATCTGCACGTTAATTGATTCAAGCTTGTCCAACCTGCAGTCCAGGAGGGCTTTGAATAAATGAGGCTCAACACAAGTTTGTGAACTTCTTTAAAACATTATGACTTTTCTTTCTTTTTTTGAGATTTTTAAAAAATTCATCAGCTATCCTTACCTTTAGTGTATTTTATGTGTGGCCCAGGACAATTCTTTTTCAAATGTGGCTCAGGGAAGCCAAACATTTGGACACTCCTGAATTAACTAGTTGTCTCCATTGTGTGCTTAGGCATTTGGGGGTAGAGGAAAAGAATAGTTGAGGTCAACCAAGAGGCTTTAGTTATTTAAAAGTGAGTGGGTAAAATAGAGAAGGTTATAAAAAGTATAACTGGGGAAAGCCAGGATGGCTCAGCGGGTTAAGTACTCACTTTGCAGCCCCAGGATCTGAAGATCAAATCCTGGCCCCATCTCATGTAAACCCATATGCTGAACTGGGGTGTGGTCCTCCGGTTCTGTTATTACTGGGGCAAGTTTCCCATGTGGGAGGCCCCCAGTTCGGCCCCCAGCTTGTGGGGGCAGGCCTTCCATGCAGGAGGCCCACACCCAGTTCCTGCCCTATGTGGACCCCACCTTATCCCCACCCATCTGTGTAGAGCAAAACTGTCGAAAAATGATCACTTGCAACTATGGAGACTGCTCTGGGCCCTCCCCCTTCTCTCTGTCTCTCTTCCTCTGTCTGTATCTCTCTGTCAAAGACAATAAAATAAACCTTTTATAAAAGTATAAATGTAAATTATAAAAATGATTTTTAATGTTTTTTGAGAAACTCTAAGATTTGATTGTAATAAATTACACTTTTTGTTAGATTGCTATTTCTTTGAACTTACACTTAATAAAAATTGGTATGTACTAAAGACATGGGGCTCCTGTTATATACAGATTCCAACTGTACTGTACAGGTGGTGGGAGAAGACACAGAGCACATGAATTACATAAGGACTCCAAAAATGAAAGAAAATCTAGATGAATCTACACATGAAACTATCTTGGTCCTCAGCAGGAATCTTAATGGCAATGACAACTGGCATGGTTTCCATCTAAGGAGACTGTGCCTCTGAATCTATGATGGTAACACCAATAATAATACTCAGTATAGGGCTTTCCTGTTACACTCATAAAATCTGAGGTGTGCTACTCATATTTGATTCACTTCCAATGTTCCTTCTAGGACATTTACTCCTTCATAGACACACACTCACGTGAACGTTTTCTCCCATGTGCACCAGGAAATGTTTATCTCTGTGTCTAACTAGTTTTAAGGCGACAAGCTATGAACTAATCATCCATGTGACAAAGCATGGAGAGTTGGAGTGTCTGCAACTGGTACTGTCACCAGGTTCAGGCCTTGTCACGGGTAAACAAAGGAGCCTTCTGTGAGTCCTATAGAAAGAGGGAAGAGTGGACAGCAAGTCATATAGAGAGGTAGGGATCTCTGTGGCAAGCTGTTTCCCAGAAGACAAAAAGGTGAAGGGATATGTTAACTGCAGTGTTTTCAGAGCTCAGCGAAGTTCAACATTGTCAGGCTCAATAAAGTTCTGAGAGGGAAGAAAATTGAGTACCTGAGACACATGACAAACAACTTCATTTATCACTGGTTAGTAAGGCTGGTGAGACTGGTTAGTCTCTGTAAGTAAAACTCATCTGAATAATACTTGTGCATTTTGCCAGTTTTAGAAGTGGGAAAAAATATATAGATGAATACCTTTCCACTGCTCAGAGACAGAATGAATGTGGTAAAATCTGAGGGTATCTAACAGGCAAAGGGCATGTTAGCAACCAAACTCAAACTGTATTATAAATGCCACATAGTCAAAAACAAAACAAACAAAAAAACAAACAAACAAAAACAAAACCTGTTTTAAGGGATGCTGGGATAGCTCTGTGGTTGAGTTGCCTTGCAACTGTGAAGTTCAGGGTTTGATTCCCAGCCCCTGCCCATGTAAACCCATATGCTGAGCTGTGGCCCAACTGATAACTGCCAGGATGGTGATAAAGGTGCTAGCCTCCCCTGCAGGAGGCCCCCGGTTTAGTTCCCACCCCATGCAGCCCCACATCCACCTGTGTGGAACGAAACCATGTCACTACTAATGATGTACAACTATGGAGACTGCTCTGCCTCCCCCACCTTCTCTCAAATAATAAAATGAATATTTTAAAAGGTGCTTTAATATGACGATATCGAGTCAGACGGAATAAAGCAAGAACCACATGACTTCACCTATATATAAAACAGAAAGGAACAAAGAAACAAAAACTCATGGACACAGTCAATAGTTTAGTGGTTACCTGACGGGAAGCGGAAAGGGGTTGGAGGAATAGAGAAGGGGTATCACATATATGGCGATGGAAAGAGAACTCTCACCAAAGTGTCCTTTGAGAGCTGACTGGATAAAGAAGTTGTGGTACATTTACAAAATGGAATACTACTCGGCAATTAGAAAAAATGGCAACATGGATGGACCTTGAAACCATCTTATAAAGAGAAATAAGTCAGACTGAAAGAATCCAGAAACATATGACCTCACTTATAGGTGGATTATAAAACTGAAAGTAACAAAGAAACAGAGACCTATGGACACACTCAATAGTTTAGTGGTTACCTGAGGGTAAAAGGGAAGGTGGGTTAAAGAGTATGGGATAGGGTAGGAGGAATTAGGAGCGGGGCACCAGATATATGGTGATGGAGGAAGAGCTGATTCTGGTGGTGAGCATATAATGGAATACATTGATGATGTAATGTAGAGTTGTACACCTGGAAACTATGTAATCGTTACCAACCAATGTCACCCCAATAAACTTAACAAGAAAAAAAAAAGATATATAATAATAAAATCACCATTTTAACCCCTCCCCAAAAAATAAGAACTGATTCTGTCAGCACATAATGCAATACATAGATGATGTATTGTAGAATTGTACACCTGGAATCTATATAATTTTTAGCAAACATTGTCCCCCCAATAAATTTAACAATTAATAAAAAAAAAAAAATTTAAGTAAAAATACATAAATAAAAATTAAAACTTTCTAGTGAAGCAGTATGATACAGAGGAAAAAACACAGATGAACTTGGGGTTCAAATTCAAGCAGTGTGACTTTGGGTGAGTTAACCTCTCTGAGAGACTTATCTTGCAAGAGTCCCATGATAGGAAATCACATCTGTGAAGCCCCAGGTAAAGCCTGCCTGGAATGTGTTAGGTACTCAGTGATGGAATCTCACTCCCTGACCAAGGCTGAGGGGTCTTGTGCTAAATTGTTGACTGCCTTCACCAAAATTAGGGAAGGCTGTGTGTATGTGTTTTGTAACTAGTTGAGTCCATGCATGGTAAATCAAACTCTCTCCAGTAAGTGAAATTAAAAATATAATTATTGGGAACTATCAATGGTCACATCTCTTGCCGTATGGAAAAAGACTATGCTAAGGAAGAATAACTGACACACAGAAAGAAGTTGAAAGGAGGGACTAAAAGAATCTTGACATTGTTCAAGTCCCTGGCTGCACTTATCCCTCCTGCCAGCTTCACCTTTCCTATAACTTGGCTATGCTGGAGGTTGGGGTTCTGTCACTTATATCCCACAGAGTTTTAATTAATACAGGCAGCAATTGTTATTCTTCTATAGCAGACAAGCTATCATAAGTAAAAGAGGGAGAACTGAGAATACACATGCTTTTTCCAACTTCATCTCCTACCTAATAATTTATTTAATCACTATTTCTCTGCTTTAGACTGTCTAACAGAAATCCAAGAATATGAAACATAGTAGACAATTTTTTTTCCAAAAGGTGATTTCCCCCCCACCTTCACATATTTGACTTTACCTTGTTGGGATTCTTCTTCAAAGAGTAAGTTTCATATTGACTATAGTTCTCATCTTCCCAGTGGAGCTTTTATAGTAAGCTAATGATTTTGATGTACATCCAACTCAAGCTGCATAATATACTATTATATAGGCTGTTCCATCTGGGGAACACTTAGAGATAAAGAAAATAATCTGATTACCTATTTCATACAAATTGCTGCTCTGAAAATTAGTTTTCTTTAATGTAGAAAATAAGATCATATTTAATATATCTTATCTGGTTTAGCCTTTTTTAATTTCAAGGAACTCCAATTGAATATTGACATGTAGCAAATCATTGCAGTATATGTAATAAGAAAATTTCAGACTATGCAAACAAGAATATATTTATTTTGCCATCCTGTATGCAGAGCTATTATTAAAAAAAAAATTTTCAGGGACTTAAGGACCAAAAGAATTAAAGATAAACACAAGATACCTTAGTACGGTATGAGGAAACACTAAGTTTATTTTGACATTATATAGCACTAAATAGATAAGGGGCAGACACATCATCAACAGTAATGAATTTCACGAACAGAATGTATTGTGAGATAGACCACTGTAAAAGAAAACAATGTAGCCTTTATGCAGGATACCAAAAAGAACAACAATAAAAAACAACACAGAGATTTGTGCCTCTGTATACTACTGGTATGCAAGATGCTCCTGAAATGAGAATGCTGTTACAATATCAACAGTGATCATTGGTTTTAAGAGTTTAAAGTTGTTGGGTTTCTACTTTTGATTACCTTTAGAAATTATTTAAGCAAAATATTTTATAACCCTCAGATGTTATTAGAATGTCTATATGTTTCATAATTAAAATGATGTGTAAAGCCAATAAGCCTTTGACTTCTTTTTTAAAAACTAGTTTCTAGGATGCCAGGATAGCTCAACAGGTTGAGCGCTTGCCCTGCAACCATGAGGTCTGGGGATCAAATCCCAGCCCTGGTTCATGCAAGCCCACATGCTGAAGTGCAGTGCAATGGGTAACCTCCAAGATGGCTCGGTGGCCTAGGTTATCACCTTCCACTGGGGCAGGGCCTTGGTTTGGTTTCCACACAGCCCTACATCCACCTGTGTGGAATGAAACCATGTCACAATTAATGATGTACAACTATGGAGACTACTCTGGGCCCTCCCCCCATCTATCTATCTCTATCTCTTTCACCTTCTCTTAAACAACAAAACAAATCAAAAAGAAAAAAAAAGTTACTGCTGTGATCCCTAATCAGAAGAAATCAAGCATATGAGTAGGTATACATGTATCATCTGAAAACCCTGTTCACATCCTCTCCACCTACCCAGAGGTCACTTGCAGAGAGTTCTCTTTCACCACCATGGCTTCTGCAGCATCGCCTTACCTGAGAGCATCCTCTGATCATACAAGGGAGGAAAGGCACAGACTAGAAGTAAAAAGAAATTACTGCTCCAGGAGAGACGCTTAAGAAGGCTAGGAGTTGCTGGATAACCTCAAATTCCTCATCAGTCTGGGTGACAATCCAAGGCTGGTTCCACCTCAAGGGAAAAGGTTGAACATATCTTTCCTCCCTTCCTTCTCTGTGTCATTTCCTCACTCCCTCACAGAGCCTTCTGGATAACCTCCCAGCGAAGATATTTGCACTCATAACTTTGTCTCGGCATGTGTTCTGAGAGGACCTAACAAAGACCATCTCCAAATAGGTTGTTTTTACTTAGCATTGCTTCCTTTCCTTCTTACAACCTTCTTCCTACTTTCAACCCATATTCATAGAGTTTATCTACGTAAATCATCATTAAAAATCATTGATATCAGGGGATGCTGGGTTGACTCAGCAGGTTGAGCACTCGCTTTGCAGTCCTGGTATCTAAGGATCCAGTCCCGCCCCCAGCCCGTGCAGACCCATGTGCTGAACTGGGGTGTGACCAGTTCAGTTCTTGCCAGGGCCTGTGTGGGAGGCTCCTGGCCCAGTTCCTGCCCTGTGCAGCCCTCTGCCCACCTCAGGAGTGAAACTATATCAAAAACTAATAACATACAAATACAGAGACTGCTCTGGGACCTCCCCCTTCTCTCCATCTGTCTGTCTCTCTCTCTCTCTGTGAAAAAAAAAAGAAACAATTTTTAAAAATGTTGAGGAAGCTGGGATGGCTCAGTGGGTTAAGCGCTCACTTTGCAGCGCCGGGGACTGGGGATCAAATCCTGGCCCCAGCTCAGGCCCGTGAGAACCCATGTGCTGAACTGGGGAGCTCCCCCAGCTCATTTCTCTCTCTGTCTCTGTCTCTGTCTCTGTATCTCTCTCTCTCTCTCTGTCAATAATTAATTAATTAATTAATTAATTTTAAAAATGTTGATATCGGGATGAAGGGATGGCTCACCAGGTTAAGCGCTCGCTTTGTGGCTGCAGGGTCTGAGAATTGAGTCTTAGTCCCAGCTCCAGCCCATGCAGACCCCTATGCTGAACTGGGGTGTACTTCTCTTGTGGGAGGCCCCCAGTTCAGTTCCCCGGCAGGAGGCCCTAGGCCCAGTTCCAGACCTGCATGGCCTTACATCCACCTGTGTGGAATGAAACCATGTCGAAAACTGATGATGTACAACTATGGACACTGCTCTGGTTCCTCCCCCTTCTCTCTGTCTCTCTGTCTCTCTCTCTGTTAAACAATAAATATAAAATAAATCTTTTTTAAAATAGTTGATCTCTCTTACATTGAGAAAAGAAAAGCCAGAGTAATAGACCATCCTGCTTGGTCTCCAAGGACTTCACTTTTAGCAATGTACCCACACCAACACACTCACACAAACCTGGACGTCATGGTATAAAATATAAGTAGATTCTTCTTCTAAATATATGAAGACTACTCGATTGTATCTGAAAAACTGAATTAATGGTGAAGGTATTCCTAGACAGAGATGTTCAATCAGTACTTATTCATAGAAATTAGGACATGTGTCATGAAAGCAAGATAAAAATTGGAAAGGCCATCAAATTGAATTTAAGGATCCAAATGGAAGAGCCCAGCTCCAACTCCCTCACTTACAATATAGCATACACAGTATCATGTTACCTCTGTGCCTCAACTTGAATCAAGAGCATCAGAAATGCCAGCTTCGGCCTATAACGTCAGGATAGCTAGACCAGTAACTGACACTACATTTGGCAAATCACAATCTCTACTGGAATAAATGTTGGGGTGATACTTGTGCCAGATTAGAATGAAATGGAAATTTGGCCTTGACAATGTAGTTAACTAGGGGCCTTCAGCTATATTTGCTTTCCTTATAGAAATACAATAATCCAAACTCGTAGTCTAGGAACTTTTATTTTTTTAACAGTAGAAAGTTTTATTCAAAATGAAATCTTAGGTACAAACTCAATTTATATATCTTCATTTATTCAATCAAAAATATTTATTTTGTCCCCAGCGTTGTTCAAAATACTAGTAATATAGCAATAACCACAATAGAAATAACATCCTAGCCCTTGTGGAACTTACAATCTAGAGGAAGTGTTATGGTTGATGGGTATATATGAGCTGGGAGAGGCAAGGGGACTGGTCCCTGGGCTCTTCATTATGCATTGGAATCATCTGGAGCACTTATGTAACAGGGTTCCCCCTCCCTCCATTCCTCTAGCATCTGATTTTATAAGTCTCAAGAAAGAAAATCTGAATTTTCAACAAGTACTCCAAAGTATTTGATGCATGTAACACAGAGCACACTTTGAGAAGCACTACCCTAGAGTTTTCTAAGCACAGCTTACAATTTATATGCCTAAATCAGGGGTGGCGAATCTTTTGGCGATTGAGTGCCAAAGTTTATGAAATAGGAGTATACTCGCTCGACTTGCGTGCCAACCCATCAAGTGAGATAGAGGTATCAATTATTTTTATGTCTATAAGAACATAAACAATAATTTTTTAAATGGTATTCACAGCTCCACGTGCAGAAATAATTGCTCCGCGTGCCACTTTGCGCATGTGTGCCAAGGTTTGCCACCCCCGGCCTAGATGATGTCTCTAGGAGCCAGCCTTTCTGTCCTGATTCTCAGATGGTTATCAATACATATATTCGGGGAAGCCAGGATGGCTCAGAGGGTTAAGCACTCACTTTGCAACCCTGGGGACTGAGGATCAAGTCCGTCCCAGCCTGTGCAGACCCACATGCTGAACTGGGGTGTGCTTCCCTTGCAGGAGGCCCCCAGTTTGGTTCTTGCCTCCCAGTTGGGCCCCTAGTTTGAGGGGGCATGCCTCCCATGCAGGAAGCCCCCAGCCCAGTTCCTACCCTGCACAGCCCCCTCCCACCTGTGTGGAATGAAACCATGTTGAAAAACTGATTACATACAACTTTGGAGACTGCTCTGGGCCCTCCCCTTTCTCTCTGTCTCTCTCTGCCTCTGTCTCTCTCTGTCTCCATCAAAAACAATAAAATAAATCTTTAAAATATATATATATATGTATATTTGATTAATGCCTCCCACTAAACTAGAATCTGAGAAATGTATAAAATTCAATTAGAGGTATGCTTTGTGCCAAAGACACAGTTAAGTAAATCAAAGTACTAAACCTCACATTTTAGGCCCTAAAAGTATGCACAACAGTGAACTGGACACATGAATACTTGTTAGTTGCTCCTCCAACTGAGTTCCCAGAGTGCTTGGCACACACTTCTGCACACACACTTATCCTGAGTATTGTATCTATTTCTGCCAGTATTTCCTATTCTCAAGTAGTTGTTTGTCAAAGATGAGAACTGTGATTTATATTATTCTTTGTGTCCATGGTGCCACTGCAATACCTGTTATCTGGTAGACAGACACTAGATGCTTGTGAAATCCTTGAGTAAATGAGATAGTAAATTAATAAACAAAAAAAATTGACAAGTAAATAAGCCAGCTTTTCTTGCATCTTGGTTTTCTCATCTGGCGAATGATCTTTTCTATATGATGTCCAACTTTCCTTCCAATCCATAATTCTAATATTAAAAAAAAAAAGTAAGAATGAAAAGTAAAGCAGCCAAATATTAACTGCTGTTTCCCAAAATCTGCCCCTCAAAATCATAGAATGTGATACTTTACCACATAACTTGTAAGTAATGGATTTGGCTACATTTCAATTCAATTCTGCAAAAATATATCTATATATCTATCAAAAAAAAATGTTGAGGGGATGCCGGGATGGCTCAGTGGGTTAAGCGCTCACTTTGCACGCCGGGGACCGAGGATCGAGTCCCGGCCCCGGCCCGTGTGGAACCATGTGCTGAACTGGGAGCTCCCCTAGTTCAGTTCTCTCTCTGTCTCTGTATCTCTCTCTCTCTCTCTCTCTCTCTCTCTCTCTGTCAAAAATAAATAAATAAATAAATAAATAAATAAATAAATAATCTTTAAAAAAAGAAATGTTGAATGTAATGCAGTTGAAAAGAGTTTGTTTGTCCTCCAACACCACAGCACATCCTCTTTCCACTGAAAAAACTTTTAACCTTTAAAATAATTCCAAGAATTTGATGATGACAATGATGACATGGCCAAGCTTCCCACTATTTGGTTAGGTATCACTGCCCTCTGCTGGATAGAATTAGAAATTTCACATGAATGTACATAATTTTCCAGACTCTAGCTAGGAAGGAATTTTTTTAAATCTTCTTGTAAGCGGGAAGGGAGGTTGGGGAGTAGAGAAGGGGCATCAAATATATAGTGATGGAAAGAGAACTGACTCTGGGTTGTGAGCACATGATGCAACACATAGAGGATGTAACGTAGAATTGTACACCTGGAACCTACATAATTTTTACCAACCAATGTCACCCCAATAAATTTAACAATTAATTTTTTTAATTAATAAGATGATAGATAGATAGATAGATAGATAGATAGATAAAATATTTTTGTGTTTTCAAACCCAGGACTAAAACTAAAAATCAGTATTTGACTTTTCCTTTTCCCCAAGGCTCCTCGTGGCTTACTACAGCATTGTTACTGATCCTGTCTTTATTCAAAATTATGATATTTTGTTCACCTTGCATTATTATACATTAATTTTAATGTCTTAAGTACTGCATTAAAATACTGTTTACCTTGATTAGTGAGTCTTTTTGTGTCCTCCTTAAACTTTGAACCTGAGATGAGTAGTACCTCACTTGCCTTATGCCACTCCTAGCTCTGATCAAGCCACCCCCTAAAGTACTTTCTCCAGGTTGTTGGCCAGCAATGTTGGAACACTTCAGGGATACCTTCTCTCATGAGGTCAAGGTTCCCAAAATTAGACTCCCACAAGGCTGTGGCACTCTTCTTGCATAATTGCTGAGTAAACATCCACCTCTCACTCTAGACTCTGAGTTCTATGAAGGCAGAAACCACGTCTGGTATTTTTTTTAAACATGGGACTTCCAGCCACTAACACAGAACTGGCACATGGGTAAGCCTCCATAAACATAAATTGAATGAAAAAAATAAAGAAATATCACCAGGGAAAGAAAAAAAATTGATGTAGCAGGATTTTCCATATTTGGACAGCTTAATTATAAAGATTTTACTATGGAGCAAGGTAAAAATAATAACAACTACTAAATATTTACTGATAACTTGCTGCATGCCAGACTTTGTGCTAAGTAGTATATGACTTCATTTAATCCACATGACAACCTTGTAAGACATGTATCTTTATTACACACATTTCATTATAAGAGAAATACAAGGCTTAGAGAAATACAGAAACCAGAAATATTTCTTCCTATAGCTTTCACTTTGGTTCTAGAACTTTTGCTCAATAGCACTTCTATATATCACATAAAAGTGATTCCACCTCTTACCAAAAAATAAAATAAAATAAAAAATAAAAATAGATAGATAGATAGATATAGATATAGAGATAGATAGATAGATAGATATCTGTTATATGAAAGGCACTATCATAAAATCTCAAAGGGATAGAAAAGTAGAACATATTTCTCTATGGGATATTCAGTTTCAGAACACAGAGAGTATTATTTTTAAAGTATGCTGATGATAATTTTAAAATATAAGGCTCAGTAGAGTCAAGGTCAAAAGAGAAGGACTAAATGAATTTTCAAATGAAAAAACAGTTATAATGGTCATAATCTGGTTGAAAGAATTAAGGATCCCTTCATAGGAGGTGTCAGCCTGTCAAATATGCCTTGAAGGAGGGATGAAATATTAGTATTAATGGGCAGTATCAAAAGGACTCCTGTAAAGGAGTCCTCTAATTTGCCTGCAACGTAGAGCATATGTGAAAAACAGAGACATGGGACATTGAGGCAGACTGAAACTTACTAACAAGGGCTCCTCACATTGAGGGACCTATCCTTTAGTATATCCTACTGAAATGAAAGAAGGTTCTTGAGCAGAGGAGTGCTATGATGCTCAAACCATCCTCCCCTACCAAAAGCCATCAGTTCACACCTGTGGTAGTTCCTTGGGCCAACAAGGAAACCTCATCTATCCAAACCATTAGTTCTTCTAGGCTTTGATAACTGCTGGGACCATGAAGGCAAATGAAAGAATCTGGACGCGCTGGTAGGGTAAGTGAAGGAAGTCTCTGGAGGCAGCTCAACTATAGAAGAGGCAACAATGCCCCACCTTCTCCCCACTGCTCTACATGGGCCTGGGTTTGTGGGCAAGCACCCTACTGATGGCAAAGTGGGTACAGCTGGGACATAGGCTCTCCAGGTCCTACCATGTAGAAGATGCTACCATTTGGATGCACACCCAATTTAGGCACTTATGGCTACAACACAACAAATGAGAAGGTCTTTGGAAGACCTCGATGTATTTCCATGTGTAGAATCATAGCTCAGAAAGGAACATGATTTAGGGATGCTGGGAACACTGACCTTGGAATTGTGAGGTCCAGGAATCAAATTCCAGCCCCAGCCCATGCAAAGCCATATGCAGAACTGCGGTGCAACTGGTAACCACCAGGATGGTGGCGAAGGTTCTTGCCTCCCATGCAGGAGGCTCCCAGTTCAGTTCCCACCCAGCATGGCCCCATGTCAACCTGTGTGGAATGAAACTGTGTCACAACTACTGATGTACAACTGTGGAGACTGCTCTGGACCCTCCCCTCCTCTCTCTCCCCCACCTTCTCTCAAACAATAAAACAATTTTTTTTTAAAGAGCATGGTTTAGTCAGTGACAACCAAAAGCATTGTTTTTTCCCCCTAAAATCAACAAATAATTTGAAAATTATTAGAATAATTGGATAAATGATTTATACTAGAGTTTATAGCATTTGTTTTATGACAAATAAATTTATTTTAGTTAGAAAATAAGAAATATATATTTTATTTTCTTATGTACTTATTGATGTATATAAACAGTAGTATATAAATAGTTTATGTATATAAATAATAAACTATTTTCAATATCACTCAGGCTTACAGGCATTCATTTACATTGAGACAGACAGCTGTTGGGGGGAGCCTGGGCAGCAAATGAGGGTATACAAAGACCAGTTTCCCTCCTACACAGGGGCTGACCTGACTTGGGTGTCTCCTGACCATGTCTTCCTAACTAACATGCTATGTGCTATAATATTTCCAGCAACTCCCCTAGGACAGCACATTCATATCATGTCGATCTAGTTTGTTTATTCCTTCAGAAGTGGAACAGATTATAACCTACCTATAGGTTAGGTAAGATGTATTCATTTATTTATTTTATTTATCTATTTATTTATTATTTATTTATTTTTTAATGATTCTTTTTGTTTGTTTGTTTTAAGATTTATTCTTTTTTGACAGAGACAGAGAGAGGCAGAGATAGAACAAGACAGAAAGAGAGGGGAGGGCCCAGAGCAGTCTCCATAGTTGTACATCATCCGTTTTCAATATGGTTTTGTTCCACACAGGTTGGGGGCGGGGGGACGCATGGGGCAGGAACTGGTCTGGAGGCCTCCTGCATGGGAGGCACGCCCCCTCGAGCCAGGGGGCAAGAACTGAATTGGGGGCCTCCCACATGGGACACACACTCCAGTTCAGCATATAGGTCCACACAGGCCAGGGACGAGATTTGATCCTAGGTCCCCGGGGCTGCAAATCAAGTGCTTAACCAGCTGAGCCATTCCGGCTTCCCCTATTTTATTTATTTTCATTGTTTTGAAAGAAGATGAGAGAGACAGAGAGAAGGTAGAGGAGCCCAGGGCAGTCTCCATAGCTGTACATCATTAGTTGTGACAAAGTTTCATTCTACAGTTAGATGTGGGCAGTGCAGGGTGAAAATGGACTGGGGGCCTCTCTCATGGGAAGTGAGAACCTTCACTGTCATCCGCATCCAGACAGTTACCAGTTGTGCCACAGTTCAGCATGCGAGTCTGCACAGTCTGAGGCTGGGACTTGATCCCCAGAATTCGGGGTTACAAGGCAAGCACTCAACCTGTTGAGCTATCCCGGCATCTCTCATTCAACTTTAAAAGTGTAATTATTGAAGTCTTGCTACGGACCTGGGGGCTTGATGACAAGGCCTTGGCTTCCTCTGCACCTCCCCTTGTGATTATCTATTGAAAAGAATGTGTACTTGCAGCTTAGCAAGAAGGCCAGACCAGTTGATTGGTTACTAGGCCAGGGTTAAAAAGATATGTATGGGGAAGGATCTGTTTGTTCTTGATAACAAATCTGCTTGTGCTAATGAATAACCCACCCTGTACTTTAGGAATGTCTCTTAATATCTTCCCTATTCCCTGTAATGACATTAACTTCTGCTATATAAGGCAAGCAATAAAGCTATTCAGGGCTGCTCCTGTTGAGGACAGCCGGCTGGCAATTCGGTCAGTCTATTAATTTCCACCGCTCGAACTCAGGGACTTTGTTCAGCCAGGCTGGTTTCTGGCATTCTTCTATGCACTTTATAGTTTTGGATCTTATGTGGAGGTCCTTAATTCACTTTGAGTTAATATGGTATATGGTAACAGTTAACAGTCCTGATTCATTCTTTTACATGTGGTTTTCCAATTTTTTCAGGACCATTTAATAAAGAGGTTTTCTTTTCCCCCTTGTATATTTTTTGCTCCTTTATCAAAGATTATCTGTCCATATATTTGTGGGTTTATGTCTGGGTTTTCAATTCTGTTCCACTGGTTTGTATGTCTGTTTTTCTGCCAATACCAAGCTGTTTTGATTATTGACGCTTTGTAGTATAGACTAAAGTCAGGGAGTGTGATGCCTCCAGCCTTATTTTTTTTTTTTTGGAGGATTGCTTTGACAACTTGGGGCCTTTTGTGGTTCCATATGAATCTGATAATTTCTTTTTTTTTAATCTGATAATTTTTTAATCTATCTCTTGAAAAAAAGTCTGTGGGATTTTGATGGGAATGGCATTAAATCTGTATATTGCTTTGGGTAATATGGCCATTTTAACTATGTTGATTCTTCCAATCCATGAACACGGAATATCCTTCCACTTCTTTGTATCTTCTTCAATTTCTTTTAATAGTGTATTATAGTTTTTCATGTATAAGTCATTCACGTTCTTTATTAAGTTTATTCCTAAGTATTCTTTTTGTTTGTTTTGATCTCAAGTGGTATAGTTTTTCTCATTTCTTTTTCTGAAGCTTTGTTGCTTGTATATTTTTTTAAAGCTGTGATTTTTTGTACATTGATTTTGTATCCTACAACTTTACTGTATTCATTTATTATTTCTAACAGTTTTCTGATGGAGTCTTTGGGGTTTTCTATATAAACGATCATGTTCTCTGCAAAAAGTGACAGTTTAACTTCATCACTTCCAATTTGGATGACTTTTACTTCTTTTTCCTGCGTAATAGCTCTGGCTAGAACTTCCCGAAATATGTTGAATAGCAGTGGTGACAGGGAACATCCCTGTCTCCCTGATTTTAGAAGAAAAGGTTTCAGTTTTTTCCCATTCAATATGACATTTGCTGAAGGTTTGTCATATATGGCCTTTATTATGTTGAAGTATTTTCTTTCTATACCCATTTTATTAAGTGTTTTGATCATATATGGATGTTGTATCTTGTCGAATGCTTTTTCTGTATCAATTGATATAATCATATGGTTTTTATTTTTCATTTTGTTTATGTGGTATATCACATTGATTGATTTGCAGATGTTGAACCATCCTTGTGCCCCTGGGATGAATCCCACTTGATCGAGATATGTAATCTTTTTAATGCATTGTTGTATTCTATTTGCTAGTATTTTGTTTAAGATTTTTGCATCAGTCCAGAGTTTTCTTTTTTTGTAATATCCTTACCAGGCTTTGGTATTCATGTAATGTTGGCCTCATAGAATGAGTTGGGAAATATTGCCTCTTCTTCAATTTTTTGGAAAAGTTTGAGAAGGATAGTAACTTAGTTCTTCTTTGAATGCCTGGTAAAACTAGTTAGTGAGACCATCTGGTCCTGGGCTCTTGTTTTTAGAAAGGTTTTGGATGATTGTTTTAATTTCCTTACTGTTGATTGGTTTGTTTAGGTTATCCAGTTCTTCTTGATTCACTCTAGGTAGACTCTATGTTTCTTAGAACTTGTCCATTTCTTCTAGGTTGCAAAATTTGGTGGCATGTAGTCCTTCATAGTATTTTTGTATGATCCTTTGTAGTTCTGTGGTATCAGTTGTAATTTCCCCTTTTTCATTTATAAATCTGATTATATGTGTGTTTTCTCTTTTTCCCTTGGTGAGTCTAGCCAGGGGTTTGTCAATTTTATTAATTTTTTCAAAGAACCAGCTCTTTGTTGTATTACTCTTTTCTATTGTTTTATTATTATTATTATTCTCTATTTGATTTAGTTCTGCTTTAATTTTTATGATTTCCTTCTTTCTGATGGCTTTGGGTATTTTTTGTGCTTCTTTTTCTAGTTCTTGATGATGTGATATTAGGTTGTGTACTTGTGACTTTTCTTGTTTCTTGAGAAAGGCCTGTAGTGATTTAAATTTCCCTCTTATTACTGCTATTGCTGTATCCCAGTAATTTTGTATTTTGTGTTTTTGTTGTCATTTGTTTCTATTTATTGTTAATCTCTTCTTTTATTTCTTCTTTGATCCAGTCATTTTTTAATGACATGTCTATTCTCCATGTATATTTGGTTTTCCCTGCTTTCTTTTTGTAGTTGATCTCCAATCTCAAAGCTTTATGATCGAAGAATGCACTTGGTATGATTTCAATCTTCTTTTTTTAAAGATTTATTTATTGTTTTTGACAGAGAGAGAGAGATACAGTCAGAGACAGAGAGAAGGGGGAGGGCCCAGAACAGTCTCCATAGTTGCACATAATTGGTTTTTCCACATAGTTTCATTCCACAGGTGGGCCGGGATGCACAGGCCAAATAAATATGAGAAAATCAATTTCTGCTGTTAAAGCCACCTATTTTGTGATAGTAGCCCAAGCAAGCTAATAAAGATGAGAATTCAGGGAGGCAAAGGAGTCAAATGCAACAGCCAGGGCTTTTGCTTGGTCACTGGATGGCTTGGAGGCACCAGCCACTGACAAACAGAAGAAACAGGCTTGTGGGGAAGGGTGTGCTCAGTTCTGGGCAGATAGCTTTTGAGAGATTATGGGATATCCTTGTGGAGATTCCCAGTAAGCAGTCAGATATATAAGTCTGGAGTCAATATTTAAGGAATAGTGAAAGAATAAGAAACAACTATAAATATGGTAGCATGAGAGGTGCTTCTGGAAAACTCTCCTGAAAGTTACAACAAATAGAACAATTATAATTCAACACAGGGTTCCCTACACAACACACAAACACAGGTAAGAGACCTACTCATTTCTAGGCAAAGAGAGGTGAACTAGGAACGAGGGAAGAGGAAGAATAGAGATGAGCCTGTGGTTTCCTGTTTGGAAGTCAGCCGTCATGAAAGAGAGGAGAGAGGTGTTCGGTGAACATCCTGGACCTCACTCTGGTCCAGGGAAAGAGAAAAGAGGCAAAAGCAAAGAGTGATGGGGGGGTAGGGGGGGAGCATGAGACGCTACAGCCCAGACCTCACTCTGGTCCAAACAGAGAAGGAATAGAAAGACTGCAGATGCACTCCTCTGGCCACAAGCATTCCTGCTTGAGAAATCAGCATATAAGACAGCTGAACCCAACACTTGGGACAGAGTGTGCAGGGAAAAGACTGAATACAGAAGAGCATAAGCCCACACTACCCTTGCTGCCCTCAGCTCCAAGCAGAAAACAAAGACACAAAGCCTGGTCACCTTTCCCCACCCTCCCAGAGCTCTCCTCCTAGTGTTTTCACTGGCCTCAGAAGAAACTGTAGCAGTGAGTGTTGGGTTGAAGAGCAGAATATCTACAGCCCTGAGGATGTAGGAGACAGTTTCTGAGCAGCAAATACACAGTGTGGCTAGTTCCAGTGACAGGAAGGAAATGATAGAGGTAGAGGAACAGTGGCAGCAGGCTGACAGCCACCATTATGCAGAGATCCAAACACAACAGTCATTTCTCCCAATAAAATCCTGCCCCTAATATTCCCAGTTGAAAAGCCTAAAAAGCTGAGACACACAGGCACTCGGCTTCTGACAGAGGCTCAGAGCTTTATAGTCCACCACATTCTCCCAGGGGTTGGTGCACTGAAATCAAAGCAACTAGGTCAAAGAGGAGAAGCTCACCTCATAGAAAACCACCCACCACAAGGAAAAAAAAATACACAAGAGAATATAAAATGATACAGCAAAACCCACTGGAAAACAAAAGAAAAACTTTATATCTACTGGCTATAGTATTCACTTCTGTAAATGCCCAGAAAAAGACATCACTCAATATTAAATATGAACAACCAAGCTAACAAGTCTGCTCAGAAAGAAAAGAAAAAATCTCCAGAAAGTGATCATAAAGACATAGATCTATGTGATTTAAATGACAGAGAATTTAAGATTGCACTTATGAAAAAAAGCAAAAAAAAAAAAACAACAATGAGATGCAAGAAAAAATGATAGGCAATTTAATAATCTCAGAAATAAAATAAATGGGAAAAAATATATTTTACTAAAGAGATTAAAAATTTTAAAAGGAACCCAATAGAAGTTCTGGAGATATAAACTCAATAAAAGAGATAACAAATTAAATAGCTAGCTTAGTAAACAGAGCTGCCAGATACAGGAAAGAATTAGTGATATCAAACTAGAAATATGAAAATGTCACAGAAGAGAGAACAGAGAAACTTGAAAGTTAAAAGAAATGAAAAAATTCTACAAGAACTGTCTGACTCCATTAGAAAGAGCAACATAAGAATAATGAGTATACCAGAATAAGAGAGCGAGAAGGGCATGAAGAGTCTATTCAAACAAATGTTCAGTGAGAACTTCCCAAGCCTATAGAAAGAAGCAAACAAGACACCTAACTACTTGAATCTAACAGAACTTCTCCTGGGCAGTCAGCTACTGTTGGAAACCCACCATTACCCTGTGTCATGAATAGACCTGTGCCTTTTCCATCAAAAGCTGCCAAAACCCTTCCCACTGATTCTGGCAGAGGGATCCAAGAAAACTGTGAAGCACAGGCATGGAAGCTTCTGACTGCAGGGGGATCTCAGAGGCATAGAATACCATCGCCAACCATATTCTCCCAAAGAGGAGGCATACAGAGACCAAGGCAACTGAGTCAAGGAGAAGCCCACCTTCTAGAAAGTCTACCAATGTCAGAAAACTGAACAACCAAGAGAAAATATTGTAAGACATTGCAACAACACCAGCCGGGAAATTTAAAAAAAGATATCTTTACATCTACCAGGGAAAAAGTCCTTATGCTCAGGAAAAGAAACACTCCACAGCATTGAGTACCCTAGGAAATAAAACTGCTAAGGAAAAAAATTTTAAATTCACAGATAAAGAACCTAAAGATATGGAATATATGAGCTAAATGACATAGAATTAAAGATTGCCATTCTGAAAATACTCAAAGAGAGCCAAGATAGGCAGCTAAGCACAGAGAAGCAGTGAAATCAAAACTTGATTTCTTTAACAAAGAAATCAAAACTATAAAAAAGAAACAAATAGAAATATTAGAAATAACTTAATAAAATAAATAAAAAATTAAATAGCTGGCATTGGAAGCAGAGCTGACTAGATGGAAGAAAGAATTAGTGATGTCTAAGGTCAAAATATGGAAGTGTCACAGAAGGAAGAAGAGAAAGATTTGAAAGTTAAAAGAAGTGAACAATCTCAATAAGAACGTATCTGACTCCATTCGAAAGAGCAACATAAGAATAATGGGCTTTCCAGAGGGAGCAAAGGACAGGATGGGCACAGAGAATTTGCTCAAGCAAATACTAGACAAGAACTTCCCAATTCTATAGAAAAAAAAAATGGAACCTCAAATCTAAGAAGGACACAGGACACCTAGCTACCTGAATTCTAGTATGTCAGGGACCAACTCAGACCAATCTGGCTAAAAACAAAAATAACTCCATTTTGAGAATCGACTCCATCCTGAGAGATAGCCTTGCGGTCTGGCCTGAAGTTAAAGATAACTTGTTACTCAATAGTATCTCCCACGCATAGCCCACCCCTCCCTTGCTTGGACTGCCCGCTAGAGCCCGCGAATCCTCCACCAATCCT
>PVKE010016900.1:0-31424 GCA_004027555.1 Craseonycteris thonglongyai | reverse complement strand
AGAAATTATCTTTTTGTCTTCAGTGCATATTTATTTCTATTTTACTTTTTGACAGATAGAGAGAGAGACAGAGACAGAGACAGTTAGAGAACCGAACTGTGGGAACTCCCCAGTTCAGCACGTGGGTCCTGTCTGGGCCGGAGCCGGGATTCGATCCTCGGTCCTCATGGCCTCAAAGCGAGCGCTCAACCCGCTGAGCTGTCCTGGCTTTCCCGATTTTTTTTTTTTTTTTTTTAAGATTTATTTTTATTGTTTTTTTAGAGAGAGAGAGAGACAGAGAGAAGCGGGGTGGGGCCCAGCAGTCTTCATAGTTGCACATCATTGTTTTTTCCACATAGTTGCATTCCACAGGTGGGCTTGGGGCTGTACAGGGCAGGAACTGGGCTGGGGTCTCACCCTGGTGAGACCCGAACTGGGGGCACTCCCCAGTTCAGCATATGGATCCGCAAGGGCCAGGGCCGGGACTTGATCCTCAGTCTCCAGGGCTGTAAAGTGAGTGCTCAACCCACTGAGCCATCCTGGCTTCCCTAGTTTACAGATATTGAATGCAAGCATGGAAAAGATTGAATAGATGTTCTAGAAGTTTATAACTTCTGGAAGTTTCTAACCCTGCATGAGGTTAGCAAATTATTACAGTTGTGGGGGGTAAGTGCAGAAATAAAATCTTGTGTAGAGTTACAAATATACTAAACAAAAAGGCCTGTCTACATTGGATGTGGGAGGGCTGTATCAGGTATGGCTTCCCAAAGGAGGTGACATCTGTGTTGGGTTTTAGACAGAAGTGAGAAAAGAGTTTGGGGCCTGAAGTGGGGCAGCAGAAGGGTCATTTGGGGCAGATGGAGCCATAGATATATACATGGAAAAGCGAAAAAGCTCAAGTGTATTTATGTTGAATTCATGAAGATGAAAGTTTTGAAATGTTGAAGAGCAAGCCTTCAAATAGGCAGCACAGGTGATTTCTATGAGGCCAACTACTCCAGGAAAGGCTTTTATGAATTTATGAGGAATGGTGCCATGTACTTTATTATTACCCAGGGAATTGTTCATCTACATTATACATTCTGTTTTTAGTGAAAGACAAGTGATCTATCAAGGATTTATTTATTTAACTTAAATGTCTTATTTTGAGATAATTTTAGATTTGTAGAAGCACTGCAAAAATAGTACAGGGAATTTTTGTATACTCTTCTCCTATAGGGATTTATTTAAAAACAAACAGTTCCCCCAAAACTGCAGTAGCCAAGCCTTCTAAGATTTGTGGCCAGCAATTTAGCTTGGCTTCTGCACGTTGTTCATTCTAGTTCTATGTGTCAGTTATAGCAGGTACTTGTGCATTAAGAAAGGCTTCTCTGCCACTTCTTGATTTTGCTTAATTATTTTCTTGATTGTAAAAAGTATTTTGGGCTCTGTAGAATATTTACTAAGGATAAAAAGATGAGAAATGACACCATCTAATTCAACCTTTAATAACAATTTGGTTTGTTTCCTTTGAGTCTTTTTTTCTAAGTTTATTTTAAGATTTAATTTAATTTAATTTATTTTTTTTTTTACAGAGAGAGAGAGACAGACAGAAGGGGGAGGGCCCAGAGCAGTCTCCATAGTTGTACATCATTAGTTTTCGATATATTTTCACTCCACTGGTGGGTGTAGGCTGCACTGGGCAGGAACTGGGCTGGGGGCCTTCTGCATGGGCCCTGGCAGGAACTGACCAGTTCAACATATGGGTCTGCATGGGCTGGGGCCGGGATTCAGTCCTCTGACCTCAGAGCTGCAAAGCGAGAGCTTAACCCACTTCAGTTTTTTCTTCTGACTTTTCTACTTATCATTAACTAGTTCATATTTACATTAACTTATAATATTGCATTACATGGATTCTTGGGCAGTTAGATTGTTCCATTTTTTTGCCATTGTAAATAATATATGATTAATATTTTTGCAAAAAGCTTTTTCTGTATTTTAGAAAATTGCCTTAGGCTGGATTCCCAGAAGGGCCCAAGGGTATGAAGATTTTTTTTAATAAACCTTTTATGTTAAAATAGTTTCAGATTTAATATGAACATTTTTAAAGGATGTCATCATATGTTTTCCAGAAAGGTTCTGCCAGTTTCTTCCTATCAACTGGAGAGAAATACACTCGTCAGCATTGAGTAGTCTTAAGAAAAATGTTGTAAATTTAATAGGTTACAAAAGGGTTTTTTGGGGAAGCCGGGATGGCTCAGTGGGTTAGGCGCTCACTTTGCAGCCCCGGGGACCGAGGATTGAATCCCGGCCCGGCCCATGCGGACCCATATGCTGAACTGGGGAGTGCCCCTGGTTCAGTTCTCACTGGGCGAGACCCTGGCCCAGTTCCTGCCCTGTGCAGCCCTGCCCACCTGTGGAATGAAACTATGTGGAAAAACCAATGATGTGCAACTATGGAGACTGTTCTGGGCCCTCCCCCTTCTCTCTGTCTCTGACTGTATTTCTCTGTCTGTCAAAAACAATAAATAAATCTTTGAAACAAAAAAAAAAGGATTTTTTATTGTTCCTTAATGCCGTTTTTTTTTTAAGTAGGAAAAGTTATCAAGTGAGATAGCTTTTTCATTATTCCAAAGGAAACCCCTTACCCATTAACTCCATTTCCTCTTCCTCCTAGTCTTTGGCAACTACATATCTGCTTTCTGTCTCTATAGTTATGCTTATTCTTGATATATCATATAAGCTGTTTTTACAGTGGTTTATAATGTTGCATTACAGGGATTCCTCAGTCCTCACGTAGGTAGTGGCCTAACTCATTTAAACAGTTTTTATGATTAAGCAGTTAATGGACAAGAGATTTTTGTAGCAAGTATTCAGGAAGGAGTGTACTTCTGTATTTAGTGATTTTACTACATCTCTAGGTATGTGAAGAATAGTATATAACCTCATGTTTTAAGAGTAGGGGTTTTTGTCCAGCATTTGAATCCTTAAGTGTATGACATGGGACAGATTACTTTATCCCTCCAGACCTCAGTTTCCTCATCTGTGCAGTGAGATTGTTATGAGCAGGTGTGTCAAACTCAATTAAAACACGGGCCATTTGGTGCAATAGGCAAGATTCACGCAGGCCACATCACATTTACAAACATCACCGGAACTGAGTCAGTGCGTTTATACACACCCACAGGCCCCCAGGAAAGGCATTGGGCCACGTGTATACTTGTCTTCAGTAGTTAAAGGGTTAACGAGGGAATTGTGTGTATGGTATTGCCTCTATCTCCCCTAAGCACTCTTCATAATAAGTTTTTCTATTTTCATTTTATTTCAGAGCATCGTGGGCCACAAAAAATTACCATGTGGCCCCCGGGCCGCCAGTTTTACACCCCTGGTTATGAGGATTAAAGGAGTTAAAGATGTCAAGTCCTTAGGACAGTGCCTGGTGTTACTAAGTGCTATGTAAATGTTAGCTTTTTAAGTTATCACCATTGAATAACTAGCTTATAGCCTCACTTAATGTAAGAGAGTTAAAATAATTTCTGCAGCAAACATTTATTAAGTGCCTACAGTGTGTTAGATCCTGGGAATAATAGAGATGAATAGGAAGTAGTCTGCTTGTGCATGCCCAGGCAACTAGGGAAACCTGCACGTTAGCAGGTAATTTGTTTTTTCTCTTCTCTCTCATTAAAAAAAAAAAGATGAATATTTTACAGAATTTAAGTGGTACAAGAGAATGTACAGAGTATAAGCCTTTTTCCTTTCCACTGTCCCCAGAATCCCATTCCCTTTCCTAGAGGCAATAGCCATTACCAGTTTAGGAAAAAAAACATGTGTATGTGGGCTGTCCAGAAAGTATCCAGCCATGCAATTATTATTCTTGTATTGATAATGGCTGGATTTTTTAAAGACTTTTATTTATTTTGTTTATTATTTTTGACAGAGAGAGAGAGAGAGAGAGAGAGAGAGACATACAGAGACAGAGAGAGAACTGAACTGGAGAGAGAGAGAGAGAGATACAGAGAGATACAGAGACAGAGAGAGAACTGAACTGGGGGAACTCCTCAGTTCAGCACATGGGTCTGCACGGGCCGGGGCCTGGATTCGATCTTCAGTCCCCGGGACTTCAAAGTGAGCGCTTCACCCACTGAGCCATCCCAGCTTCCCCAATGGCTGGATTCTTTATTGACAGCCCTCATAATCTCCACTCTCTCCATGAATGGGTAGCATACTATTTACACTGTCAGACTGTTTTGTGACTTTTTAAAACATTTAACTTATATTGGACATAATTTCATATATACATATGTATAGAGCTTCCTTACTATTTTTCACATTTGCATAGTATTCCATGGTATGGATTTAAGTGATCCTTCTTTGGTGGAAATTTAGGTGGTTTCCAGTCTTTTGTTTTACAGTGTTGACAAAGATTCTTTTACACATAAACCTTTGGAGGAAAAAAAATCACTAAAAGTGTATTTGCTGGTTGAAGTTGTCTATGCATTAAAAAAAATTTTTTTTTTTTAATTGTTTTTGACAGGGAGAGATACAGAGACAGGTAGAAGTGGGAGAGCCCAGAACAGTCTCCATAGTTGCACATCGTTGGTTTTTCCACATAGTTTCATTCCACAGGTGGGTGTGGGGCTGCACAGGGCAGGAACTGGGCCGGGGTCTTGTCCCAGTGAGAACTGAACTGGGGGCACTTCCCAGTTCAGCATATGGGCCTGCACTGGCCGGGGTCGGGATTCGATCCTCAGTCCCTGGGGCTGCAAAGTGAGAGCTTAACCCACTGAGCCATCCTGGCTTCCCCGCATTAAAAATTTTGATAGATATTGCTAAGTCATCTTTCACTGAGGTGGCACTAGTTTATGCATTTGCCAGCATTGTATGAGAGCAAAAGGTTAATTCAGTTCGCTGTATGCAGTGCAATGTTAGGAAGCCCAGAAAGAGTGGCTGGCTCTCTAAGAGGAATAATTGTAGGCTTCACAGAGGTGGTGATGTTTTTAAGAATTCCTAATGCATAGGTGGAGGTTTTCCGGTAGAGGGGATGGCTCAGTGTGTTGAGCACTCGTTTTGCAGCTCTAGGGTCCCGGGATCATATCCTGGTCCTGGCCTGTGCGGCCCCATATTTTGAACTGGGGAGTGCCCCCAGTTCAGTTCTTGCCTGGGTGAGACCCTGGCCCAGTTCCTGCCCTGTGCAGACCCGCGTTCACCTGTGGAATGAAACTATGTGGAAAAACCAACGATGTGCAACTATGGAGACGGTCCTTCTCCCCCCCTTCCTCCTTCCCTCTGTCTCTGTTTTTGTATCTCTCTCTCTCTCTCTGTCAAAAACAATAAAAATAAATCTTAAAAAAAAAAGAGAAGAGCATTCTAGATAAAGAAAATGGCATGTGTGATGACATGGAATGTTTATATGGAGGAGGAGTGAGACGTTAGGTCTGGCTGAGGCATAGAATGGGTAAAGAGACTGGATGAGGGAGTAAGGGGGCAATGAATCTCAAGGGGCAGGCTAGGGCTAGGTGGTGCAGTGATTTGATCCTCTCATCTCCCCATGGTAGGTTGAGCAGACATTCTGTTTTAAATGGGACAGAAAGCAATAGTACTGTCCCGTTTAAAACGGTACATATGGTCAGCCTGCCTGCCCCATGGTCAGGTGGGTGGTGAGGGACTAGCAGTTGAAACATACTTGAGACAGAATTTACAAACCAGTCTTTCAGCAACCATTTGTTACTTGAAGACAGCTTTGTAGACTTGGTAGAACCTGAATCATAAAGCTGGAGAACTTTAGTGTGGGGGTATTTTTAGTGTAGGGGTTTCTGTGCTCTGTAGACCCATAGGGTTTCTTGGTGAAATCTCACATTCTGGATTTGGGAGTATATGGGCCTTTCGGTCCCCCTCTCCCACCCCTACTAAGTAAGCAGAGTCACTGATTGAGTATGTTTTTATATGTTGGGGTTCTAGGTGATACTTCTTTCTAAAAAAAAACTTTTTGCTGCTAGAATCACAGCTCTGATCCCAAACCTGTATTGTTGGAGGATGTGTGGTGCCATTCTTACATTTACATTCTTCTTAGCACTCACTGTTAGGTGAACTGTATAAGAATGAAAATGGGGGAAGCCGGGATGGCTCAGTGGGTTGAGCGCTCACTTTGCAGCGCCGGGGACCGGGGATCGAGTCCCGTCCCCGGCCTGTGCGGAACCATATGCTGGGCTGGGGGCTCCCCCAGTTCAGTTCTCTCTCTGTCTCTGTATCTCTCTCTTTCTCTCTCTCTCTCTCTCTCTCTGTCAAAAATAAATAAATGAATTAAAATATATTTAAAAACAAGAATGAAAATGAAGACAGTTGGTATTCTTGGGATTTTTTTGAACATTTAGTTGACTTGTTATGTGGGATTTTTGTTTATTTGGTTTCTTTTTTTTTTCTTTTTCTTTTAAAGCTTAATGACTCACAAGTGACATATATAGTGAAATTGTTTTGTTTATTTATGGTTAAAGGTGCTAAGGGATTTACTATATTGTATCTACTTCTCACAACTACCTGGTGAGGGGGAGTGTTGTAAGTTCATTTTGCAAGTGAAGAAGTTTGAGGCTCAGAGAAGTTAAGTAACTTGCTCAAGATGAAAATCTGAAGTGGTGAAGCCAGAAATCAGATACAGATCTGGGGCTGACTCTGGAGCCCACATTCTTCACAATTACACTGGATAAACAATTCATGTTAAAGCATTCCCAGGATAGAGTAGCCAGACATCTGTACAGTGGAAAGGGCACAGGTGGAATGGTGTAGAATTGCTAGTCCTTGGCTTTGTGGTGTTGCCCATGGGGAAGGAGCAGAGCTGAGTTTATAGGCCTTTGGGTCCTTTGTCGGTCTTCCACTCCTTTTCCCTGTATTCTTCTAGCAGGGTTGTTGAGAACCGTGGGAAGGGTGGCACATGCCCAGCTCTCAAGCTTGTGTGGGGATTGGAGGCTGATGGAAAAGAGCATGTAGAGTCGCTCCTTCATTATGTAGGCCTGTGAGCAAGGCCAAGGTTCCTGGTAGGGTTTGGTAATTAGGTAGGAGCTAAGAACCCATTTCTTTTCTCCTGTGTACCTCCCCCCACAAACAAACAAACAAACAAACAAACAAACAAACAAATTGCTGCTTTCCTGCCTTTATAACTCAGTGAATTTCCAGTGCGATGGAGGAAGAGAATCATGTATAGTTTCAATATTACAATATAGTTTTCCATATTATAAATATAGCTTTTTAAAAATTATAGTTTTGATTTCTAAGCATACTACTGAAAGTAAAACTTAAAATTGCATCAACTAGTAGGGCTGTGCAGACACACAACATGTGAGAGTTCCTGGCTACAGAGGGTTGCTTTCACTAAATGTGCAGCGTCGTCTTCTTTTGTGGCCAGTAGTCATCTGGAATGGAAGGAGAATTTAAAACTCCTTGCCAGGAAGAGTCACTTACTCCTGAACACAGATCTCTGCTTATACAGCACCGGTACATTTTCTGCACAGTGTAATGCTTTCAAAGGTCCCCAGCAGCTGCTCTCTTAGGCATCATTGTGTATGTTGTGTGGGATACATAAGAAATCTTTGGCAGTTAATAATGATACTTTGAGAGACTTTGAGTAATGTGACTGATCATGAATTGAGAATTAAAGTATCAAGGTAGTGCTGGGTATATTGAGAGGTACAAGCTGCTCACAACCTAGGGGACTTCGTTTGCCTTTATAAAAACAAAATTCAAACATGGAGTTTGGGTACGAGAAACTTGTAGTGAGGGAAGGATGACTGAATTAGCTAACAATTGCATAGTGCTTTATAATCAACATGCAACATACACAGCTAATTGCATTTAATAACAAGGATGCTCCGAGATCTTGCAGGATTTACCCATAGTCACATAGGCTAGTCTCAGTGGCACTAGGTTGGCTCTAACCTGTTATTTTCTTTGCCTGCCATGCTGTGGCCAAGTGCCTCTCAGTTGTGGACAACTAAGGCCTATAAAGCCTGTTAGTTCTTTCATTGCTTGTGCAGAGGGCACCTACTCTCTCTGTATCCCCTCATTCTTGCCTTGGTGCACATTCAAGGGGTTGTCATCTGTACCCCAGGTGGGAACAGTATTGGAACATATTCTTCTGGGCTCTGTCACATTT
Organism: Craseonycteris thonglongyai; assembly: GCA_004027555.1. NCBI lineage: Eukaryota > Metazoa > Chordata > Mammalia > Chiroptera > Craseonycteridae > Craseonycteris > Craseonycteris thonglongyai. The sequence goes on along the minus strand of PVKE010016900.1, from coordinate 23,323 downwards.
TTTCCTTCCTGTAAGAGTGATATCTCTCCGTTATTTATGGTGCATGCACTGGGGAGAGCCTAAAATCATTGACCCATCTCTGCCAGGTGCGAGGTCACTGCATCAAAACACAGCCTGGCATTGGCTTATACTCTGGCACCTGCTTACCTTCAGGAGAAGTTTGTTGTCTGTGTCCTGCTCCTATCATTGCTAGGCTTGGGTGGGTAAGGTCAGTTCAGGATGGGAAGGAGGAGGCATTGCAGCTTTGCCAGTCATGAAGAGGTCATTAGACTTTTATCTGCACTTGTTTTCTGGAAACTGGAAATTTAATAGAACCTAGAGGCAAGAAAGGAACTGATTATGCTCCCCCAAATCCCAGCAATCTGTAATCCAATCTGGAGATTCTTGTCCAAATCAAATAAATGTTAGCTGGGAAGAGGCTCTGGTGGTCCTGCTTGGTGACTTGAGCAATAGTTAGTGGGCAAGGTATTTCTCTGAACTTCATTTTTCTCATCTGTAAAATGAGCTTGGACTTGTTATTCTCTGGAAATTTTTTTTTTCTTTTCTAAGATTTATATTGTTTTGAGAGAAGGTGAGTAGGAGAAAGAGAGAGACTGAGAGAAGGGGGAGGCCCCGGAGCAGTCTCCATAGTTGTACATCATTAGTGGTGACATGGTTTCATTCCACACAGGTGGATGTGGGGCTGTGTGGAACAGGAACCAAACCAGGGTCTCCTTTGCCGCCGAGCCATCCTGGTGGTTACCAGTTGCACCGCAGTTCAGCATATGGGGTTTGCATGGGACAAAGCAAGTCAGGAATTGAACCCTAGAACTACTTCACAATTGCAAGGCAAGGGCTGAACTGCTGAGTTATCCTGGCATCCCCAGGTTTTTTTTTTGTTTTTTTTTTCAGTATACAAATTATATTCTTTAAGCTCCTAGTGAGATAAGTTTACTGCCCAACCAGCAGATGCAAAATTTTTAATGTCTGGGCTATTAATATCATTTTTCAAAAACAGCGTGTGACAGTGGCATCTGAGAGAATAAAGTAATTTTCTTCTTTCTAGTTTACCCCTCCTTCCTTTATCTTTTCTATTTGTGCAGCTAGTTTAGCACAATGAAGAGCAAGGTGGAGGGTACTAGTCCAACAGATGACATTTTAAAACACTTTTTTTATTTGGAAATAATTTCAAACTGACAGATTCCAAGGAATGAATAGTAGAAAGAACACTCTTATACCCTTTATCCAAACTCACTTTGTTTTATTTGTGCTTTCTGTATGTGTATCAGGGGTGCCTAATCTTTTGACTTCCCTGGGCTGCACTGGAATAAGAAGAATTGTCTTGGGCCATACATAAAATACACTAATACTGATGATAGTTGATAAGCTAAAAAAGTCACAAAAAAATCTCATAATGTTTTAAGAAAGTTTACAAATTTGTGTTGGGCTGCATTCAAAGCCATCCTGGGCCACGTGCTACCCATAGGCTGTGGGTTGGACAAGCTTGGTATAGATACAGTTGACCCTTGAACAATGTGGGGTTAGGGGGGCTGACCCTGTGTAGTTGCAAATCTGTGTACTTGTATAACTTTTTGATTCCCTCAAAACTTAGTCGTCCTTTGGTATCATTGGGACGTTGGTTTCAGGACCCCTACAGATGCCAGAATCCAATGATACTTAAGTCTCTTATATAAAATATATAAAATGGCACAGAACAACAATGTATACAGTCAGCCTTCTGCATCTTCGAATTCCCACCTGTTTTGATCTGTGGTTGGTTGAATCCGCAGATGGAAAACCCAAGGATATGGAGGGCCAACTGTATATTAAAAAATATCTATGTATAAGTGGACCCATGTAGTTTAAATCACTATTGTTTGAGAGTCATTTATATATTATACACATACATACATATACAAGGGCTGTCTGGAAAGTATCCAGCCAAGTAACTGCTCTCATTATATTGACAATGGCTGGATTTTTTCCCGACAGCCCTCATATATCTCTATCTATCTATCTATCTATCTATCTATCTATCTATCTATCTATCTATCTATCTATCTCTGGGCAGCCAATATGTGTGTGTGTACACGGCATTTGTTTTTTTTTTCTGAATTATTTGAGAGTAAGTTCCCTACATCATGAGCTATTACCCTTACATAGTTTTTTTCCTAATAGGAGTCTCTTACATAACCACAATGCAGTTATCAACTTCAATTTAATGCTGATTCAGGTTCATTGGCTTTTATCTGATCAATAATCCGTATTCTAATTTTATCAGTTGTCCAGTTATGTCCTTTATAACTTTTTTCCCTTCAGTATGGGATGTAGTTGAGAATTGGGTGTAGCATTTACTTATTATGACTCTTTAGTCTTTAGATTTATTGTTTTAAGTTTTTGAAATCAGTCCATTGGTAGCTAATTGGTGCTTTTTGTTTTTATGTGTTGTCCAGTGGTATGTGGGTAGGTTTTCCCAGCATAAAATGTGCTATCCTTCCTTTGTGTACATGATGTTTTCTCTAATTGGTTCCCATGGGGACAGAATATGCTGCCTCAGCCTTTATCACTAGCACAGTGGGACCAGTTGGGCTTTCTTGGATCAGAAGCCTGGCAGTCCTGTCTTTTATCTAACTCATGGTCCTCAGCAATAAACAGATCCCTTTGTTCATGGAAGAGACAGAGACTCTGACTGGGCACTTTGTGCAAGCCAAGAGTTACTGGGGGGGGAACATTTTACTATTGGTCAATTTTATGATAGTTTTAGCCTAAAGACTAGAATTACATTTAAATATTTATTTTTATTGTTTTTTGACAGAGAGAGAGAGACAGACAGAATCCCAGAACAGTCTCCATAGTTGACAGCATTAGTTTTCCATATAGTTTCACTCCACAGGTGGGTGCAGGGCTGCGCAGGGCAGGAACTGGACCAGGAGCCTCCCGCATAGGCCCCGGCAAGAACTGAACTGGGGGCACACCCCAGTTTAGCTTGTGGGTCCACATGGGCCAGGTCCGGGATATGATCCTCAGGCTCCGGGGCTGCAAAGCGAGCACTCAACCCACTGAACCATCCCAGCTTCCCCTAGAATTACATTTAGATGTGGCCAGATTATACATTTTAATCAGATACTACATGTTTGCATGGTGATACTGTACAAAGCTGTTCGTAGTTACTCCCAAAGGACAAATATTGTTCAAATTTAAGCTGTAGGCGAGACAAGGGACACTTCTGAGGCAAATATATAACTTCACTAGTTAGTTCCAGACACATGTGAGTAAGTTGTGATAAGTGCACCTACTTTGGCCCAGCTTTCATGGAATGTGATATGGCTCTGTTTTATACCTTCAGTAGAAGACATTTTTTTTCCCCCATCAACTTTTGTACATAATTTTTAGACTTAATTCAATGTTCAGTTGACCCTTGAACAACACGGGTTTGAACTGCATGGGTTCACTTATACACAGATTTTTTGTTTTCCAATGAATATATTGGAAATTCTTTTTTGGAGATTCACGACAGCTGAAAAGACTCAGACTAACCACATAACCTAGAATTATTGAAAAAATTAGGTATGTCAAGAATGCATAAAATACGGGGAAGACGGGATGGCTCAGTGGGTTAAGCACTCACTTTGCAGTGCCAGGGACTGAGGATCGAATCTCGGCCCCAGCCCATGCGGACCCATATGCTGAACTGGGGAGTGCCCCCAGTTCAGTTCTCTCTCTGTCTCTGTATCTATCTCTCTCTCTGTCAAAAACAATTTAAAAAATAAATGAATAAAAGAATGCATAAAATACATGTATGTATTTTCTTACGATTTTAATATTTTGTATCTAGCTTACTTTATTGTAAGAATATAGTATGTAAGACATAAAACAGACAAAATATGTGTGTTAATTCACTTTATGATATTGGTAAGGCTTCTGGTCAACAGTAGGCTATCAGTAGTTAAGTTTTTTGAGATTCATAAGTTATACCTGGATTTTTTTTTTAAGGTTTATTTTATTTTTGACAGACAGAGAGAGGCAGAGAGAATGGGGAGAGCCCAGAGCAGTCTCCTTGGTTGTACATCATCAGTTTTCGACATGGTTTCATTCCACACAGGTGGGCAGGGGCCGTGCATAGCAGGAACCAGGTTGGGGGCCTCCTGCATAGGAGGTGCCGCCCCCCCCCCCCCCCCCCTCGTAAGCCAGGGGCTGAACCAGGCCTCCTGCATGGGAAGCACACTCCAGTTCAGCATATGGGTCCACATGAGCTGGGGCCGGGATTTGATCCTCGGCCCCTGGGGCTGCAAAGTTAGCGTTCAACCTGCTGAACCATCCCTGCTTCCCTGAGTTAGTTCTCTTGGGCTATTGACACTGTTTATATGTATGTCACTATTATAGGATGTAAACCATCATATTCTGCTTTTTTATTCATAGTTTCTACCCTTCTCCCTCCAGGTCACCTTCAGTTCTTTGAAGTCAAGGACAGTCTTACTCAACTTTGTATCTCAGGGACTAAATGCAATATTAGTTACTTAGTGAGTATTGAGCTTATTTGTTTGTTCAATGAATAGCTGAGTTTCTCAGTGGGTCCAGATTTAAAGGTTTTTTAAAGCTAGGCTTAGAATAATTGAGGCAGAAAATCTGTATTCAGGAGAATTTATCTAGTCATGAAATACAGATTGGATTGGAATTGGGAAAGCTCACATCAGGGTGACCAAGTAAAATAAATTATAATAATTAGACAGGAGATGATTAGGGCCTGGTAGAAGTAGGAGTGAGGGAAAAGGTACAAATCTAATAAATAGTGTAAAGTAAGCATCAGATCTGATGACATTTGTTATGGGCATAGAGGATTTGGGGAGGAGTTAGTGAAGAATTTAAATTATGTGACCCTCTTTCTAGTTCATCTTATAATTTATTAGGTGATTATGGGTCTTGGTTGACTTAGTAATTCCTTAATAAATGAGTCAGTAGTATAGGCCTCTAAACTGCTGAGTCATGAGCAGTGCAATAAAAGAAGCAGATAAAGTCAAGGCAAGCACAGAAAGCTCATCTACTTGGCAGATTTTAACTCTTTCTGGAACAGAAAAGTTTGATTTATTTTAGATGTATACATACATAGCTCTGCAAGAGTGTATTCTGAGCCAAGTTTAACTCATCATCTTGCGCAGGGATTTTAATTTGCTATTGAGGTAAAGCCAAGTAATCCCATAGCCTATGCTTCCTGGGGAAGTATAGGCTATGCCTGTGTGATTGTAATACTTTTGTGTTGCCACCTGGCATCTCTGAAGACAAATAGGTGATGATTCCACGGAATCCAGGAGTTTCACGCTCAGACTTCACCTGTAGGCTAGCTGCAGGCCCCCAATTGCTCTTAATAGTTGTTTTTGTAGAGGAAAAGCAGTTTCTAAGTTTAGAATCTGAAAATACCATCCTGAATGTTAAAAATAAGTATAACATTAAGTTTTTTAAATTGTGTGTGTAGACTTGTAGAGAAGTGCATAAATCATAATGTAAAGAATCATCCTTGTGTAACACTCAGATCAAGAAAATAGATTATCATCAGCACCCCAAAATTCCTCTTCCCCCAAAGTAATTACTATTCTGATTGTAACACCATAGATTGGTTTTGCTTTCTTTTAATTGTTTTTTTTTTTGACAGAGAGAGACAGAAGGGGGAAGTGCCCAGAGCAGTCTCCATAGTTGTATGTCTTTAGTTTTTGATACAGTTTCATTCTACAGTGGGGTGCAGGGCGGCGCAGGGTTGCACAGGGAAGGAACTGGGCTGAGGGCCCTCTCACATGGGAAGCATGCCCGGGTGGGAGCCGAACCAGGGGCCTCCTACACGGGAGGCTCACCCTGGCAAGAACTGAACTGGAGGCATGCCCCAGTTCAGCATATGAGTCTATATGGGCCGGGGCTGGGATTTGATCTTTAGACTCCAGGGCTGTAAGGTTTTGCTTGTTTTTGAAGATTAACATAACATGAATAATGAAGGATGTGTTTTGCCTTCTTTCACTCAACATTATGTTTGTGAGATTCATCCATGTTGCATGTAGCAATATTCATTCATTCTTGTTTTACAGTATTCTGGTAAATTATCACAACCTATGTGTCCATTCCACTGATGAAAAACATTTAGGTTCTTATTGACTTTTTTGAATATTATGAATAATGGTGCTATGAGCATCTGTGTACTTTTTTCTCTTCTTTTTGGTATACAAGTACAAATTTCTCTTGGGAGTAGCGTTATAGGGTCATTGAGTATACGTATGTTCAGCTGCAAAAGGGTTTTCCAAAGTAGTTATGTGAGTGTGTAGTCCCATCAGCAGTAGTATATGAGTATGCGTGTCCTGGTTGCTCATCATCCTCAGCAATGCTTGTGACTACCTTTTTCATTTTTGCTATTTTCATGGATGTGTAGCACTATCTTGTTTTTAATTTGCATTTTCCTGATGACTGGTGAGGTTGAGCATTTATTTTATGTGTAGGCTTTTTATTTTTTATTATTTTTAATTTGTATCTATCTGTCTATTTATTTATTTATTTATTTATTTTAAAGATTTGTTTTTTGACAGAGAGAGAGACAGAGAGAAGAGGGAGAGCCCAGAGCAGTCTCCATAGCTGACAGCATTAGTTTTCCATATAGTTTCACTCCACAGGTGGGTGCGGGGCTGCGCAGGGCAGGAACTGGGCCCAGGGGCCTCCCGCACAGGCCCCGGCAAGAACTGAACTGGAGGCACATCCCAGCTCAGCATATGGGTCTGCCTGGGCCGGGCCCGTGATTCGATCCTTGGGTTCTGGGGCTGCAAAGCGAGCACTTAACCCTCTGAGCCATCCCAGCTTCCCCTTATTTTTATTTTTAAAGATTTATTTTATTGTTTTTGACAGAGATAGAGACAGAAACAGAGAGAAGGAGGGCTGCCCAGGGCAAGAACTGGACTGGAGGCCTCCTGTATGGGAGGCATGCTCCCTTGAGCTGAGGGGAGCAAACCCGGGGCTTCCCACATTGGAAGCTCACTCTGGTGAGAACTGAACTGGGGGCTTCCTGCATGGAAAGCACACCCCAGTTCAGCACATGGGTCCACACAGGCTGGGGCTGGGATTCAATCCTTGGTCCCCAGGGCTACAAAGTGAATGCTTAACCCGCTGAACAATCCTGGCTTCCCTGGCTTTTTACATACCCTTTTATAAGTATTTGTCTGTCAAAAATAATTGAATTGTTTGTCTTTTCTTTATTGGTTTGTAGAAGTTATTTTATATATTAATAGTAAAGCCTCACTTAACTTCATTGATAGGTTCTATATGACTTTAAGTGAGACAATGTATAATGAAACTAGTTTTACCATAGGCTTAATTGATATAAACAAGAGTTAAATTCCTAGGACATCTCATCATTGTTATAACAAAACCACGTTGAATGAAAGATGTTATTTGAGGACCAGTTATATTCTGGTTTTTTTTTAACCTCCAGATTTATTTTATTGCTTGAGAGAAGATGACAGAGAGTGAGAGAACGAGCAAGAGTGAGAGAAGGGAGTATGCCCAGAGCAGTCTCCACAGTTGTACATCATTAGTGTGACATGAGTCCATTCCACACAGGTGGATATAGGGCCACGTAGGGTGAGAACCAAATTGGGGGCCTCTGGCTTAGGAGGTGAGCACCGACACCACTGAGCCATCCTGGTGGCTACCAGTTGTGCCACAGTTCAGCATGTGGGGTTGCATGAACTGGAGCTGGGAATCGAACCAGCACTCAACCACTGAGCTATCCCGGCATCCCCAGAGGACTTGATGTATTCTGATGAGAGTTCTGTTAGTTGTTTATATTGGAAATTTATCTTCCTTCCATTTTGTGTCTTTCTTTTACTGTATTTTCCGGCGTATAAGACGACCAGGCGTATAAGACGACCCCCTAATTTTACAGCTAAAACATAGGTTTAGGCCTATATTCGCTGTATAAGACTACAGCCTCGGAAGTGGGGGGTTGTCTTATACGGCGAATATAGGCCTAAACCTATGTTTTAACTGTAAAATTAGGGGGTCGTCTTATACGCCCGGTTGTCTTATATGCCAGAAAATACGATATACTCTTTTTCATTGTGCCATTGATGAACATTCCAATTTATCAGTCTTTCCCTTTATATTTAGTGTTTTTATGTGTCCTGTACAAGGAATTTTTCTCTATCCCAAGGCCATGAAGATGTTCTATAACTTCTTTTTGAAGCTTTGTTGTTTTACCTCTCACATTTTCTTTTTTTTTTTTTTCCAAAGATTTATTTTTATTGTTTTTGACAGAGAGAGATACAGAGACAGAGACAGAGAGAAGGGGGAGGGCCCAGAACAGTCTCCATAGTTGCACATCATTGTTTCATTCCACAGGTGGGCTTGGGGCTGCACAGGGCAGGAACTGGGCCGAGGTCTTCACCCTCATGAGAACTGAACTGGGGGCACTCCACATTTCAGCATATGGGTCCACACGGGCCAGGGCCAGGATTCGCTCCTCGGTCCCCAGGGCTGCAAAGTGAGCGCTCAACCCACTGAGCCATCCTGGCTTCCCTCACATTTTCTATGTACAGTTCAAGTGGAATTTTTTTTGCCTGAAAGTCTCACTTGGTTTGAAGCTTATCTTACCTATCCTTAGTCCTTAAATCCCAAATCTTTTTTTTTTTTTTTTTTTTTTTTGCATAAGACAGGAAACAATTGGGTGTATTTGAGTCTTCAGTGTTCTTTGTAAATTAGTCAGTGTGGTGCTTGAGTAGTCGTTGTGAACTGAAACCTCCTCTCCATACCATACCATGCACTTATTCTTTGTTTTATGTCTTTTGTCCCTTTATTACTTGAAAGTGTAGTCTGTGTGGAACATTACCAATCTTTTTTTGCCGTTAATTCACTGCAATGTGAATTCTGGCTTCACCACCTGCTTGAAACAGCCTTCTTGCCAAATGGGGGGAATTTTCCAGTACCTTCAACCAGTTGTAGGTTTTGAACATATTTTTTGTCTTTATATCTCTTCTGATTGTAAACCTTAGCAAAGTCTCAGCCTCCTTTCCTTCTGTAAACTTACATAGTTTAATTTTGAAATCCATTGGAAAACCTTCACTAGCTATGTTTGAGTCAAAGCCCTTCATCCTGAGGGCATGAATCTCCAGTTTCACAGTGGACCTGACCACATCTAATGTTCTGCTTTGGTTGGTTTTTGTTTGGTATCTAAGATCAAATAAAAAATGATACCAGCGATAAGACTTAGATAACTCCTTAGTTTTCATAGTAGCTTTACATGGATCACTTCATTTGATCATCATAAATCCTGTGAGGTAGGTTATTAGTATTGCAGTTATAGAAATGACTGAAAATGCAAACAACACATTATTTTTTGTTGTTGAGAAATACCTGGTGATGCTACCGGATTAGGTTAACGAAGTTTCCTTTTTCATGGAATCATCATTTGGTGGGAGTATCCATTCTGTGACCCTTGTGGATACTTTTTTCCACTTTCTTTTGGAATGTTAACTTTTTGGTTTGGAGCAGGGAGAAGAGGGTGGATGGGACTGGGAATGAAGATAGAGTTGGATTCTCTGAGGAGATTGTCAGGAACTGGCCCCAGCAGCATTTATTGCAGGGCCAGTAGTTGTCAGGTTCATGGACTTCTTTTTTTTTATTTTTTTAAGATTTATTTTATTGATTTTGACAGACAGAGAGAGACAGAGAGAAGCCCAGAGCAATCTCCATAGTTGACAGCATTACGGTAGTTTTCCACATAGTTTCACTCCACAGGTGGACACAGGGCTGCGCAGGGCAGGAACTGGGTCGGGAGCCTCCCACATAGGCCCTGGCAAGAACTGAAGTGGGGGCACACCCCAGTTCAGCATATGGGTTTCCATGGGCCGGGGCCGGGATTTGATTCTCCGTCCCTGGGGCTTCAAAGCAAGCGCTTAACCCGCTGAGCCATCCTTGGCCCACCCCCCCTTTTTTTTTTAAAGATTTATTTTATCGTTTTTGACAGAGAGAGGGAGAGAGAAGGGGGTGCAGAGAAGTCTCCATAATTATATGTCATGAGTTTTCGACATAGTTTCATTCCACACAGGTAGGTGTGGGGCCGTGCAGGGTGGGAACTGGGCTGGGGGCCTCCCGCATGGGAAGTTCACTCTGGCGGGAACCAAATTTGGGGCCTCCCACATGGGAAGCACACTCCAGTTCAGCATATGGGTCTGTATGGGCCAGGGCTGGGACCTGATCCTTGGACCCTGGGGCTGCAAGGTGAGCGCTCAACTCGCTAAGCCATCCTGGCATTCCTGATTTCTGGCTTAAGAACCAGTATGAAATAAACTGGAGATTGATTATCTAGATGTGATGAGCTCAAATTTCTTCCAGGATCTACTCTTAAAATGATTTACTATAAATATAAGAAAAAATTGTGGAGCAGGTATCTCTTGAAGATATTTCGTTAGTGTTCAGGAATCCATTTTGGTTCCAGAAGAACTATTTCAAAAAATTTTCTTATCATTTCTTTTTTTTAATTAAATTTATTGGGGTGACATTGGTTAGTAAAAATTACATAGGTTCCAGGTATACAATTCTATATTACATTGCCTATGTATTTCATTGTTTGCTCACTACCCAGTCAGTTCTCTATTACCATATATCTGATATTCCCATCCTCTCCCTAGAAGAACTATTGATTTATTTTAACTAAATAGATGACTTTAGTTCAACAGATATCCCTTGAACTGAAGTAAGTTTAACGTGAGAGTTTTCTTTGATTCTTTTAAATCTTCCCACAAACTTATTTTTAAAAGTGAATCCTCCCCTGCAAATAAATTGTATACCAAGTTGATATATGAAACAGACCAAAGTATTCTTTTTTATATAAATTCAATTTTAGAAATTTGAATTTATAACATTTACTTAGAAAGTCATTGAGAACAGTGAGGCTGTTTTGATTACAAAAACTTGAAATGGGTTAAAAAAGATTACAGTCTTATTTTAGTCCCACATTTAAGTTATTTGTGCATTTGAAAAAATTAGTAGTTTTAAATAAAACAGCTTGCAATCCAAGAATATTTTTCAGTTAAGCTGGTATATTGGTTCGAAAAGGAGAAGGCTAATCTTTATCATAAATATAAAATTCAGATAAGAAAGTCCCTCATACTCTTAAGTGTTAAACTATTGTACAATAATTTCTCACTCAGCATGTCAAGAGTTCAGTTGTCATTGCACAGCTATTATACCATGACGGGAACATGGGAGGGACAGTGGGCCTGACACTGCCTGAATGTGGTTCCCGTGTACTGTGTAGTGTGCTCACATGTGCTGGTTGGTATATGTGGGCTGGTGCAAGCCTGATCCAGCCTCTAGTTAGTATTCGTTCTAAGAATTTCAGGTTTATCGAAGATGGCCCAAGTTCTTTAGTCTCCTCAAAAGTGAGCTAGCTAGCAAGTGGAGGCCTCGGTAATATTACAGTTTGATACATAACACGTTTGTTTGAATTGGACTTGTTACAGTTTCTGTAGTCTGCTCTTATACTGGGGGCACTGTGGAGCATGTGGGGCAGGGAGAGGGAGGGATAGTGGGTGAGAAGGTGGCAATTAAGAAATAAGAACTGCTGTTGGCTTTTGATGATCTCTGGGTAGGTTAATGCCAGAGAGGATTCAGAAATGGCCTGGGAATGCTCACTTTTTGCACCTGGGTGGTGTGAAGGAGCATTGACTCAAAACTCATCTTTGTAACTGCCGTCCCCTACTTCAGTTAAGAGAAGAGGAAGTGGGTTTTGGGCTCCATATGAAAGAGGGAGGGGAGAACATTGAAGGCCCCTCTCCTTTTCATTCTCTTCCTGAACTGTTCTGCTGAGAGTCTGGCTCTCTCTGTGGGTCTGTAACTGGAGATGCTGTCTAATTTTAAGTTCCTGCTCAGTTTGGCTCTTACCTGCACCTTAATCTCTCTATTGGCTGCTCATGTGAGATTGAGAATTGGCTGGACATAGGACTCCTGAAACACCTTCAAAAAACCCCAAGAATCCATGTGGCAGTTTAACTACAATTGTTATGAATCAAAATATGGCTAATTATTCAGCCAAGGGGCAAATACTCTTTTTCCCTTAGTGTCTTCATGCTGCCTATTCACCAGGGCCAGGGACTATTAATTTGCTTTCAGTATGTTTCCAAAATTAAATTTTGAATTATTTGTTCCCTTAGTGTAAATAATTGAGAATTGATTTCACAGCATGAATTTATGGAGTATACTAAAATGTTGGTTTTGAGCCATTTGGGAAAGTCCCTTCATCGTTTCTGGCTTATACCATGTATTTGAAGAAAGTGGAACAAAGATGTTTTGAGGAAGTAAATTACTATTGCTGTTGAATATGACCTAGAAGAGCAACTGAGGAACAGTACAACTAAAGATACAGTTTACTGATTTTTTTCTTCCCCCCACCCTCATATCCCTTTGTTAGGCATCTGAAGAAGCCTCCCTCAGGGCATTGGAAAGTCTGATGACAGAGTTTTTTCATGACTGTACAACCAATGAAAGAAAACGTGAGATAGGTAAGTGAAGTAATTAAGTTGTAAAGAGTCATTTTTAACAGAAAGGGCCCAATGGGAGGAAGGAATTGGTAGCCTTGGCTGGTCAAGCCTGCATGCTTCTTGAATTCATACTCTTTTTGCTCTGATCTGCTGGTTGCTGGCTAGTGAGTCTGCAAATCTAGCTGCAAGAGCTGTAGTTCATGGAGCCTACTTGTAATACATAGTGATGGATTTTTTTCTTCCCCTGAAGTGCAGGAAAGCCCTCCACTTGCTTTGTTCTTAATTGCAGCAATGTTGAACTGTATATGAAGTCTGCGATATTAATTTTAAAAACTTCATAAAAGTGTCAAATTGAACATGTTTTTGATGTGTAGATGTCTAAGTTGAACCTCATCTAGTGTCCATATATCATTTACCGTATTTTCCGGCGTATAAGACGACTGGGCGTATAAGACGACCCCCTAATTTTACAGTTAAAACATAGGTTTAGGCCTATATTTGCTGTATAAGATTACAGCCTCAGAAGTGGGGGGTAGTCTTATACAGCGAATATAGGCCTAAACCTATGTTTTAACTGTAAAATTAGGGGGTCGTCTTATACGCCCGGTTGTCTTATATGCCGGAAAATACGGTAACTAGTATGTTTGTGGGCTTCTTGCTTTTCTTTCCTTATCTCTTACTTTACTTCACCCATTCTGCAAGTTTTGATGAATAAAGACTTCAACCAACAGAGAAATGTAGGTATATTCACTTCATATCTTTTGAGAACCTCAGCACCTTCTAGAATTTTCTTCTTTGAATTTTATATTCATGGACATGAACAATACTCATTAAAGGAGACATGCCTCAGGGACATGTTGCACTGTGGTCCTAGAATAATCCGTTTTCCTCTGAGTCCTTACTTAGCCCTAGAACTTGAAAATGAAAAGTGATTTTTCTATTTAAAGGTAAAGATTTTTCCCTTGAATGTCTGTACTGACTTTACATTCATTGCTTTCACCTCCTTGGAGGTCTTTTTTTATGTGGAACTCTGGAAGCCCCTTTCTGTGTTCCACTTGGCTTCTCTAACATGCTGACCAGTTAAATTTTATGGCTGATTTCCACTTTTGGTCCAAAGTTTGATTGGGGTTTGGATTTCCAGGTGGCCAGTAGACCTTTAGTTGTAGCTCATTCCCCCTTGGATACTTTGGGCATCATATGAGTTCCTGGTAGATGCTAACTTCTTATCTCTTAATTTTACACTTGGTGGTCTCTTTTGGGCTTGAACTGTATTACCTCTTTTCTGAGGGAGTACCCTGTAGAGAACCAGAGTATTTATAAACATGGGGTATTGGCAGATGCTGAGTCTAGTGGATGAACAGGCATTTGGCTTAGAGGATCCACTCTGCTTGCTTCCCTAGGTTCTCAAGGATTTAATTTTATTGTTTTTGACAGAGAGAGAGAGAGACAGAGAGAAGGGGGAGGGCCCAGAGCAGTCTCCATAGTTGTACATTAGTTTTTTCTATATAGTTTTTATTTATTTATTTTTCTTTATTGTTACATTTAATGGGGTGACATTGATTGGTAACAATTAGATAGTTTCCGGATGTACAAGTTTACATCACATCACCCATGCATCGCATTATGTGTCCACCACCCAGTATCTCTATATAGTTTTGTTCCACAGGTGGGTGCAGGGCCTCGCAGAGCAGGGCCTGGCCTGAGGCCTCCCACATGGGAGGCATGCCCCTGTGAGTTGGGCACCTCCTACACTGGAGGCATGCCTGGGGCAGGAACCGAACCTGGGGGCCTCCCACTTGGGAAGCTCATCCTGGCGAGAACTGAATTGGGGGCACACCCCAGTTCAGCGCATGGGTCCACATGGGCCAGGGCCGGTATTCAATCCTCAGACCCTGGGGCTGCAAAATGAGCACTTAACCCGCTGAGCCATCCTGGTTCCCTTCCTAGGTTATCTCTTAATACTTTGTCTGACCCTCCTCCTGCCCCCAAAGTGATCTCCCTGTTAGTTTTATGCTACCAAAGTACCTTATAGTAAAAATATCACTGGTGTTTTGTACCAAAGAAGGTAAAGGATCTTTCTCCTACATCATCAATCAGTCTGCTATATTCTAATACTCAGTTCTCTAAAATTCTGTTTTTAGCTTATACTTGAAATGCTTTTGGTTTCTCTTAATTTTTGATTTGCAAATAAAATAGTGCTTTAGTGTTCATCAATTAAAATTAAAACCTTCTGAACATGTTTCTATTCTAATCTGATTCAAAACTATCTTTAAATAACCAGATGTTACAAATGTCTAATTTAAGTGCACGCTAAGGGGAATCTGGGGGTTTGGTTCTATATAGAGGATGTGTCTTAGTTCAATTCTCTTTGTACCTGGTTTTCATAGCTTTATTCAAGTGTATGGGCTGGGACCACTTTTTTCTTCTTTTTCGGTGCCTTAGGATAAGCTAAAGGCTTTCCTAGCCAGGTGGGGGAAAGGAGAGAGGCTTTCAATTATAGAGGCTCCACCCACTCTCCACCAGAGGTGTGTTAGTGCTTTAGAGAGAGAGCTGTTAGCAGGGCACCGCAAGAGACAAGTCTGGTCATTTTCACAGTGGAGGAAGCTGAAGCATTGAAGGGGAGCAATGATTTGCTTGCGAACAGACTCAGTGAATTAGTGGCATTGTCTAGAATAGAGCCCAGAGCTCTTCATTTCCAGCCAGAGCTCATTCTCTCCAGTTTGACTTCACTTCTGGATTCATAGAAACTTATACTTAAGTATAAGAGCAAGCAGGCCATCAGTTTTCTTTTCTGGAATTTTTAATGAGACTGCTGTGGTACATTTAGCCTAAGTTGTAGGGCCTAGCTGAGCAGAGTCTTTAGGATTAGAACGGGCTGCTGTGCGTCCTGGTTTTCCAAGGGCTTCTTGAATCTCTCAGGGTTGTTCCCTTTGTATTTGTTTTTAACCCTTTTCTGTTACATTTCATGACCACTGCAGCAGGTTAAAGTGACTGAAGTGGCAGCATGTCCAGAAACATGTGACAGACTTCTAATGCTTGCACCTGTGGTTCTGGCAGATGCTGCCAGTAGCCCAAGGAGGAGGAAAACCATTTCTAACTGATTTGATGTGGACAGGGCTGCTCCTGGCAACTCCCATGACTGCTACTTTTATTTACTTTTTTTTTGGATGGTAGTTAAAAAATAAAACCTACCAAAAAGGAAGAGAACTAGCCATCTTGAATTCTCTTGCATGTTTTTCTGTCCTTTATTTATAAAGTTAGTTTTAATATAATCCTATTTCTCTAGCCATCATTGTGTGTGTGTGTGTGTGTGTGTGTGTGAGAGAGAGAGAGAGAGAACAGTGTGAGTGGTGAGGAGATACATATACCTCCTACTCCAGAGGAAACAAGTTAGCAATCATCTTTTATTTATAAGGTGAAAGATAATCTTATAACTGTCCACAAGTTAGGTTAAATAAGAATTTTAACAATGAAAATTTCTCTGCCTAAAAAATGTGTCCATAGCAAGCTTATTGGCTTTTAGATGGCTGAATACACTGTCAGTGTTCATGGTCACCCAGAGTCGGAAAAATATTGTATGGTCTGTCTATTCTGTGTTGAAGAATAAGCTGGATTTGTAGTTGGTTTTGACATCATTTACATATATGAAGAGAGGCGTGTTTAAAAAAATAATAAAAACAGCCCAGCCATGCATTAATTTCATGTATTTTCATAGACTTCTTTTGTTGCTATTTAACTTTTCCAGAGGAGCTTCTTAATAACTTTGCCCAGCAAATAGGAGCCTGGAGATTCTGCCTGTATTTTCTTTCCAGCACTAGGAATGACTATGTAATGATGTACAGTTTGACGGTTTTTGAGGTAAGTTGTCAGATACTTTTCTACTGTTCTGAGAGTATTTTATAGTCAGTCACATTGCCGTGTCATTGGCATTAGGCTTTAGCTTTGGTATACAGATGGCTGGTAATAGCTCAGGATCTTCTCCACATGCTGCCTTTATCAAGATTTCTGGTGTTCTGGGACAACTTTTCATCTTCGAAAAGGTAATGGGGTGGTTAGGTAGGCAGGTCACTTGGGGCCCCATATAATTTTTCCTTTCATGATATCATTTGAAAAAGAAAGACAATTGAAAGAAAAACAGTTTGGAAGGAGGGATACCATTATCCCAATCACAAAATTTTTATTTTTATCAACTCTCTTCTCATCTTTGTCTTTCTATGCATAATTTTTTAAACCTAATTATAACAATTATATTGCTTATGTCATTTTGTATTCTGCATTTTTTTCCCATTTTACCTTTATATCAGGAGTGTCCAATCTTTTGGCTTCCCTGGGTCACATTGGAGAAGAAGAATTGTCTTGGGTCACACATAAACTACACTAACACTGGCTGATGAGATAAAAAATAAATGGCAAAAAATCTCATAATGTTTTAGGAAAGTTTATGAATTTGTGTTGGACTGTATTCAAAGCTGTCCTGGGCCATGGGTTGTATAGGTTTGCTTTACATTCTATTCGCATAAATGATTGTACCATTATTCACCAAGTTGTTGTCCTATTTTTGATTGTTAAAGTTGTTTCTGTCATTATTTTTTGGTGGCCATTAGAGATAGTGGTGTAATAAAAATTTTCTGCATATGAGGCTTTTTGTTTCCATTATTTAGCAATTTTTCCTAGGAATGGGATTGTTGTATCATAAAATTTGAATATTTTTATTACTTTTACTGCCAAGTTGCCCCAAACCTTTCTTTAAAATATAGCTAGCCATTGGATGAAAACTGGTTTGTGTGTGTGTGTGTGTGTGTGTGTGTGTGTGTGTGTAGATTACTAACTTAAAAGATGCACATTTGTTTTTCAGAATCTGATCAATAAAATGTGGCTTGGGGTCCCATCTCAGGATAAGATGGAAATTCGTAGCTGCCTACCCAAACTTCTTTTGGCTCACCATAAAACCTTACCTTACTTTATCCGGAACAAACTCTGCAAAGTTATTGTTGATATTGGCCGTCAAGATTGGCCCATGTTCTACCATGACTTTTTTACTAACATTTTACAGGTAAGGATATACCTATGGAAACTTTATCTTACAAATAGTTTGTTTGGAGAAGTGATTATTTCTTTGTGTTGAAGAGGAGTTTTAAAATTAGCATTTTGGAATTGCAGTAGTGAGGTCAGTGTAGGATAGATTCACTTTGTGTTCTTGAGACCTGTTGTACCTTTGTACAGTGGAAAAGAGGTGGGGAAACCCATTTGCTTTGTTAACCTCTTGTGAAATTTTGTTCAAGAAATACTTTAAAACCTCTTAGGTACTGCATCAGGTGTTGGAGTACAAGGATAAGGCCTTCAGTAGTCATAATTTAGTGGGTAGATAGCTATGCAAACAATAATTATCCAACATTATGGCAATTACTATAGTGGAAGTATGTGTAGAGTGCAGTGGTGGCAAAGCACGTAGACTCAGTGGAGCTGAGGTGTTTTCTGTGTTGTTGGTAATGAGATGAGAAGTGATGGAGTGGTAGAGAAAGAGGCTAGGTTGGTGGGCAGAGGTCAGACCAGGAAGGGCTTGGCTCTCACAGCGGGGCTTCAATGTTTAATTCATAGTCTTTTCTTGTGAGCTAATGAAAAATTTGGAGAAGAGAAAACATCCTGTCTTTTTATTATGGAATGACGACTTTAACAGTAGTGTGGAGTCTGGATTGCAGAGGGATGAGGCTGCAGTGAAAGAGGCCAGTAAGGCTACTAGTGGCAAAATCTGAGTGAGATGAGGAGGATCTATGTTGGCAGAGGCCTCCCTGGTGGATGGAGGTGAGACACTTAGCAGATGGAGTCAAGAGGCTTTGGTCAGTGACTAGGTGGCAGGGATGAGAGATGGGAGGAATCTAGAATGCCCTTTAGATTTCTGGTTTAGATAGCAGATTTTCCCGGCCAGGGATGAAGAAAGAAGGAATGAATTTTCATAGAAGATGGTGAATACAGTTTGGAAGAGAATGCATTTTAAGGTTTGCATGTTCGTTTTGTGTATATCTAGTGAGACATTAGGAAATGTGGATCTGAGGTTCAGGAAAGAGTTCTGACTACATACAAGTTAGAATTTGGAAGTCATCAGGGAGTAGGTGTGACCTAAAAGCCAAGAGGGAGATGCTTTTCATTTGAATCATGTGATAGAGCTAGAAACATTTTCATGTTATTGAGACAGTCTTGGATGTGTAGGAAATGGGTATTACCATAGTTTATAGAAATAAAAAAAAAAATTGGTTATAATGTCAGTGACTGTAGGTCCAGGATTTTCAGAACAATACATTTTTCTCACATTCTGCCTGCTCTTTATACAAACCTTTTGAATGATGCAGCAATTAAAAAAAATCATCATCAGCAATATCGCCTCTCAAAACGGCCCATACTTCATTCAATTTTTTGTTTGTTTGTTCATTTATTTAGAGTTTTATTGAATTGATATTATAAACAAGATTCATGCATTTGTTCAGTAAACTATTTGTTGAATACCAGCCATGTGCTAATAACTAAGCATGTGGTAAAGGATATAGAAATGAACAAATTCAATGTCCTGTCTTCAAAGAGCTTATAATCTCAAGGGAGAGGCATCAGTGAACGATAAGCTAATAAATACTTGCAGGTAATTTATTATGATGAAAACTAAATTGGGGGTAAGGAAAAGGGTAATATTGAGTGTTATGAGATGATCATGGAAGGCTTTTCTGAGAAGCAGACATTTGAGCAAAAACCAACAAGGCTGGATGTCTACGTGAGTTCATTCCTGGGTTGATTAGGAGCTTGTACTGTGCAAAGAAGCAGTGATAAGTGAGCCAGAGGGCTACATTTCTGCCAGTACAGGTGAGGAGGAGCCATGCTCTTCACCCAGTTGAGATCAGTTCCTTTGATGAAGAACAGACATTTTCTGCCCACCCATGAAGTATAATTAAGGTTGATAAATGGGATTGTGGAAGAGCATTTTTACGTAAAGAGCATTTTTAGGAGATTTAAAAAAGGCTAGTTCTCTGCCTCTGTCCTATGCCACTTCTGTCTTTCTACCACTTCACATATGACTCCTTTAACCTTGTGCAACCTTCATAACTTTGAAACACCCCACAATAGAAAGAGCACTGGACTGAGAGGTACTGGGTTTGGGGTCTGCATCCATTTTTATCACATGTCTTTTTTGGTTTTAGTAGCTCCTGCTACTGTGTGAGCTTCCACCTCCGTCCCTGTAAAATGAGGATTGAACTAGGTGATCTTAAAATCCTTTCCAGTTGTGTTATTCTCTGCTGCTTATTCATCCATGAGAATCAGTCTGGCATGAAAATCACGTCAGGAATGATTGGTGTTCAATTGATGACATTTCAGATAATGATAATAAAGTGAACCTTTTCTTCAGGTATTGGTAAACAAGATCAAACCAGTTCTGGAATCAACTTCACCATTATATAATTGATTAAATCACCTGAAAGGTTTTTTGTTACTGTTGTTGTTTTTTTGGTGGGGTGCTCAATTCTATTCTGGTTTGCTTATAATCTGAGGTGCATAGTTTTTAAAATTAAAAAATTTTTTTAAAACTCTGTAACCATTGGCTGGGGACATCTGTGCAGTTTATTTTATAAATGTGGCAGCTACCATACCAGGCAGAGAAAAGTTGATTCAGTTTCTAGAAAGATACTTGTAGAAGTAGTTGAAGTAAAAACTGTCTGTCCCCTACCTCCCCACTCCCTATACACTAGCACACACATCTTTCCTGGAGTCTGTTCTTGAGATTCCTGAATTCTGCAGAGCTGAACCTGCAGTCACACTGTGCCTGAAGTCAGATGATTAAGGGATAAGTAGCAAGAAGCATAGGAAAGAATTGCCTTTTCTCCTCTGATTTATGGTATAATAAAAATTGTACCTTTTTAGAAGCTCACACTAAGAGCCTGAACTTGATTTTCAACCTAAAGATGTTCATTCTCTGTTAAAGTAAATGCAGAGGTTATCTATGTTATGAGCTTAAATTATATAAGTGAAGATGGTAAAGGGAAACACTATTTTAGTAAAATGCTTTCTGGACACAAGCTAGTGAGAAGTAAAATTAAATATGAAATAACTTTCATTTTTAGCCCATTTCTTGCCTGATGATCTTCCCTTCTCCCAAAGGATGAAAGAAAGGAGGGCTTAAAGATGCATTTTCCATATTGTAGGAATTTATTTTTTGGGAGCAGAGAAGCACTTCATATCTTTAGGAAAATGTATTGTCAAATGGAATATTTGATAGTACGAATCATTCTACTGAGTGAGTAAAGTTGAGGGTTTGGGGGAAATGGAGACACAAGAGGTAGAGAAAGAAAGAAGTCAAAGGGGAGAAGTAATGGAAACCTTGTAAAATACAGATGGATAACCCGAAGGTCTACAAATAGAAAGAGGTGCTTATGAAGGGTCAGTTCTCCTTTATGATGGAAAGAAAAATTGTTAGATGAGGGTTTCCTGAATTTAAGTTGGTGTTAGAAATAGCCCAAACTTGTAGAAAATGAAGAGAAAACTTGTGGAGGATGTACTTGAAGTGTTAGCATTCAAGAGAACTGATTTAAAGATTTATTTTTATTGTTTTTGACAGAGACAGAGACAGACAGAAGAGGCAGGGCCCACAGCAGTCTCCATAGTTGTATGTCACTAGTTTTTGACTTAGTTTCATTTCACACAGATGTGGTGGGGGCTGCACAGGGCTGGAACTGAACTGGGGACTTGCATTGGAAGCACACCCGTTTCAGCACATGGGTCTGTCTGGGCCGGGGTCGGGACTTGATCCTCGGTCCCCAGGGCTGCAAAGCGAGTGTTTAACCTGCTGAGCCATCCTGGCTTCCCCGAGAACTGATTTAATAAAGAGCATTTTTAAAAGATTTATTTAGAGAGAGCGACAGAGAAAAGGGGTAGTTGCCCAGAGCAGTCTTCGTAGTTGCACATCATTTGTTTTCTACATAGTTACATTCCACAGTGGGGAGCGGGGCTGTGCAGGGCAGAAACTGGCTGGGGGCCTCCTGCCTGGGGTGGGAGCTGAACTGGGGGCCTCCCATATAGGAGGCTTGCCCTGGTGAGAACCGAACTAGGGGCACACCTCAGTTCAGCATACGGGTCCTCATGGGCTGGGGACGGGATTCGATCCTCGGACCCCAGGGCTGCAAGCTAAACGCTTAACCGGCTAAGCCATCCAGGCATCCCCAAGAGAGCATTTTTAAAAATGGAGGTAATATTGGTCAATATAAACTTTAGGTAGACGCCATTATCGCTTGATATCTGTATACTCTATTGCATAGTCACCACCAAAAGTCTAGTTTCCTGTTCTTATCCATAAAGAACATTTTTAACATGCCAGTAATTTCTGCTGGTTTTACATAATGCTGCTGCTGAGGGCAGTTGAATTTATAAGTTCCCATTATATTGAGTACTTTTTCTACTGTTTGGGGATAAACTTTTCTTTGGTCTGGAATGGGAAAAGTTGTTTTTAAGGGAATGGACAGTGCCTTGTATTTCTTGAAGTGGGAAATATACATTCTTTTTTTTTTTAAGATTTATTTTATTGTTTTTGACAGAGAGAGAGAGAGAGAAAGGGAAGGGCCCAGAGCAGTCTCCAAAGTTGTACGTCATGTTTTCAACATGGTATCGGTCCATACAGGTGGGTGGGACCAAGCAGGGCAGTAACTGAGCAAGGGCCATCTGGGAAGCTTGCCCTGGCCAGAACTGAGATGGGGGCACACCCCAGTTCAGCATATGGATCTGCACGGGCCTGGGTCGGGAGCGGGACTTGATCCTTGGACCCTGGGGCTGCAAAGCGAGTGCTCAATCCGCTTGAGCCATCCTGGCTTCCCCTGGGAATACACATTCTATCTGGGTTCAGTTCCTGGTGTCCTCCTCTTCCCTAAGGCTTTCATTTTATAGATTGAGTTAATAAAATTTTTATTTGTATCAGAGGATGAATTATTTAATTAAAGTTAATTATGATTTAAGAAAAGGTTAAATGTTTATTATATTATCTGCTCTCCTACAGATTATAGCATAAAACTCAACAGAGAATTTTAGTGGCAACTTGTTTACTTTTATCATTTCTGGAAACTACAAAATAAATGCAGAAGTTATGCTTAGAATTTCATGAAATTAATTAGAAAGATATTAATAAGTAATATTATACTGTTAAAGGTGTACCTTTTTTCTGTTTTGTTTAAGGTAACTTTCTTATGGTATAGTGGATATTGCAGGTGCTACAAAAGTTACTATATTTGCTTCATAGGTATTTGCAAAATCATAATCTTAGTCATATTTTAATGATTTTGTATGTATGTTTCTGCCATACCACATGTTTAATGCTGAACTTGCATGAACTATGGAAAGCTTAGAAATGTAAAGTTGACACCTGAATATTGAAAAGCTATCACAAATTGATTTACACATATCTTAATCACTAATGCATTAACCTGGACAAAGTAATCAAGGCTCTTTTGGAAATCTGGGCATGTATAAAAATTGTGATGTTAGATATAAAAGAGCTTGTTTTCTTGCCTTTTTAAGTTCATGGTATTAGCATTTTGTCTTTAAAATAAGGTGACAATATATTTTGAATGGTTAAAAAAGGCACATAAATGTACTCTTCAGTCATTTTTTTTTTTTTTTATAGAGTAATTATTTTATCTTCAGTGCATATTTATTTCTATTTTACTTTTGACAGATAGAGAGAGAGACAGAGACAGAGACAGCTAGAGAACCGAACTGTGGGAACTCCCCAGTTCAGCATGTGGGTCCTGCCTGGGCCGGAGCCGGGATTCGATCCTCGGTCCTCGTGGCCTCAAAGCGAGCGCTCAACCCGC